>JABFOX010000586.1:0-15913 GCA_022817665.1 Axea sp. ZL-2020
AAGACAAGTCAAATAAAAAGCAGCGAGCCGTTCGTAAATCGTGTTTTGGAGCTGTTCAAGGTCTAGCAGATTACTCTAAAAGCCTCGACTTGGTTAAATTGGTACTTACATATCTCTTGTTCACGGTGACACATTTTTGGCACGCCGCGCGCTGCACATCTGTGTTTCTCTTCTTTGCGTTCACTGCTCTGGCGTTTCAAAACAAGCCTAACGCTGGCCAAGCTGTGATCACTAAAACAATGAAACGAAACGAAAATGTTAGTAAATAATGAAAAATGATGTTCATTTGCGATTATTTTTGTGAATCATGACATTCTGATAAAACATTTGTTGAATTCAAGTAAAAGACAAAAGCGAATAGACTCAAATCGAATCGCTTTGTAGGAAGGTAATTCTTTTGTAGAAAGTTAAACTTTTTTTACACTCGTTGATGAAAGGACACTTTTCTACGCGAGAGGATGAAGAATCAGATAATAGTTTGTTGATTCTTCAATAGAACTGAATATTGGTAAACAGAATTATATTTCGGTAATTTCCTAATGCAGGTAAAAAGGGGAATGATTAAAATCACACGAAGAAAATTTATAAAGAATTAGTTCCAATTGTAATACTTTTTGAGTAAATACTAACTGTAATTTGTTAGAACATTAATTAGAAATAGTTGGCTATATCAGTTTGACTGAGTATCAATGTGTTGGAAAACGGTATCTCTAATAAATCACATTTTAATATGAATGAAAAGAATAATGATTTATCTACTTGGTATTTGTGGTGATTTTTCAGAGGTTTATATTCAAATTTATATTTGTAGTAATATTTAATTAAATCTACTTCAAATATTATTTTTGAAGTAAAGTTTGATTTTATTCATGTTCGTTTGAAGTTAATTTGAAATTGATTGTAAATTTGATTTTCAATTTAGTTTTCATTATACCCAATTTTGCCACTATATATTTTCCTTTTATTTGTCGTAATAAATAATTTGTTCCGGTTCAACTAATTTTTGAAATCTTTCATAATAGTTGGAAAATTATGAAATAATATAGAAAAATACTGAAATACTTTCTACAAATTAAAGATAAATTTTGATAATTTTTAAAATTCTTTATTTCAATTTTTACGATTATTCACAAATTTGCAGAAAAATATATTCATGCAAAATGAAACTGATGATGATTAATTAAATACAATGATGATAAAAATACTTTTGACAGTTCACTTTAGAATTCTTTATTAATTTTTGTAATGTATCAGAATGGTTTAAAATTTGTTACAAATGTGTTTAACTAAAATTATTCCGCAAAAAAGAAATGCTTTTTATTTTTCAGATCCTGACCAGTGAATAGGAATGAATAGGAATATAATCTGACAAACCATTTCTAATAATTTCAATTGGCAAAGCATTATGATAAAAATTAATTCATTTTTAATTAGAATATTAATGGCTTTTAATACATTTTATCAGGCTAGTTAAATATTTCTGGTAAGAAATCGATTTCAATCTTGTCGCAATTATTTCGACTTGAATTCCGATCGAAATGTTTATCCGAACTGATCATTGGCACGGAAGATTTTAATAGCCTTTAATTATTTTTTTTGCCAATCACCAATAATCGTTTTGCTTGTTCATTCGAATTCAATAGGCATCGACCTTTTCATTCTTTTTTTTCTGCTGATTATAATAATATATTTGAAGTTGTACGAATTTGCGTATCATTCTACACAATTGTTTCTAATTTTTATGAATAGATACATCTGTGCGTACTTAACGTTATCGATGTTCTTTTTGTGGTTTTTCATACGCGACTGAAATCTTGGATAATTCTATAGAGTCGGATATCATATCATATGACTTAACACGTTTTCGCGCCATTAACACGTGTGATCAAAGCTGAACTTGTAATATTTATATGTATATGGAGTGTGTATTTTATATGTATGTGAGTGTGTATAATATAACTGATTAATAAAAAATCTGTTAATTAAAAGAATTAATTATATAAATAAAATCTATACGAAAAAAAAATTACTCAAATTATCTTACTTACTGTACATATTTTAGATTTTTACGTTATTACATATTTATAAATTATTTGTGTAGCAAAATGTACAATTAGAGTTCTTAACGAAATGAATAGTGAATTAGAATACTAAAAATGATAAAATATAGTTATATTTTGTTATATATACAAGCGATTAAAAGATTTTAATATATACATAGAGTTTAATAAATTTAATTTTTTTTTTCAATACGTAACTAATATATTCTAACAAAAAAATACATCGAGAATGTTTGAATGTAAATTAATTCAATGTGTTTAAATAAAAAACTATATATAAATGAGTTATATTTTGATCATACGTAATCAATATATTATCAAAATATGGAAAATGTCATACATGAACTGTTAAAAATGATTCATTGCATGAAGACGAATTGCATTATAAAAAACGTAAAAATTCATTTAAATATTTTTAAAAGTATATTATTCATGGACGCAACACGATAAACTGTTTCACGTTTTTACTTTGTGAAACAAGAAAATATTTCTACTGTAACAAAACAAATGATTTATGCGGTTTATCGACAGATTTATAATTCTCAGTTTAAACGTGTTTAACCTCTGCAAATGCAAAATGAAAGTAAAATGTCAGTACAATTAATTTAAGTATTAATATAATATATATACTTAGTACATTTAATTTAAATAATAACACTTGATATTATTAATACGTTATTATACAAAATTTATCAATTTTATAGAATCTACAAAAAAATATGCAATTTAAAATTGTCGTAAGTGTTATCTACAATCTTCTTTTAATATCTTTAATTTTTATTCATTATCTTTAAAACAAATTACAAATCACATATGGTTTTTCATATTTTATAAATATACAAACAAGCATTCAATCACCGTTCGAACTGAACTGGATTTTCATGCTATTTCACAAATATACATTTGATTACAATTAATATCGATAAACATGATTAATTTTCCACTTTTGATGATGAAATTTTATTTCATGATATCAAAGATAAAAATAAATTCGTATAAAAACTATATTTCTCAACAGTGTGTTGGTAATTTTTATGTGTTATTTTTGTCTTTCCTTTAGTTCAGTGAATTTTGCATAAACCCAATTACAATTAATTACATTGTCTAATCTCCTATTTTAATTACAAAATTGGATTCCATGATAACGAAATCTCACTATTCTTGTCAGATCTCCGTTTTCTTTCCTTTAATAATTTAATTTCTTTTTTATTTCTTTTTTTATTACTCATTAATTATGCAATTCCACATGCGTTTATTGCAATTTGAATAAAACGTTGAAATTTATTTTCGACGAAAGCTAAGTGCACTGACTATTAATAAACAGTTTCATTTGAAGTTGCTGGTCATTTATCTTCGTAATCTAATTGATATCTGTATTACTAATAACTCAAACGACCTTAATTATGTCAAAAATAACCGTCGTTTGAACAATAAGAACGAGGAACTTGGACTGCTGGTGCGTCAACAAACTTTTGGTTGAATCAATCCTATGACACCGTTAAATACATTGACCCATAGTTGAGTCATCTAAGACGAATTTAAATAGACATCGCTGACAGTTACATTAAAATACCTTGCACGATTTCCAATTAGGATACGTCCTGTTGTTAACCGTGTAAACATTAAGCGAAGTTCGTGCAAATGCTTGCTGTCAGTAAAAATGTTTTGTATCAAGTTTGCACAAAGTTTCAATTACACTGACTTTATGTAATATTCTGTTGAAATAAGCTCAAAGTTGGTGAAAATATGTGCGCGTTGTTTATATCATTTATGGAAGAAGATATTTGAAAAAAATTCAAATACAAAATATTGAATTAACTGATAATAATGGGAAGTTTATAGTTTTTATAATCTATATTTATAGTATAATTACGTCTTTGTGTAATGTATAAGATGTATTATATTTATTAACAAAAAGTTGTATTTATATTTTTGTATATTTGAAGAACAATTAACGGTAAATTTTATTCAATTATCATCTACGTTGTACTCAACTACAAATTTATTATAAAAACATGGCATTTTATAATTGCATGTATTTAGTAAATTTGCATTATATTATTAGTCTACTTTTATGAAAATAAATGCATCTCTTAATTATTTCGATAATTGTTTTGTGTAGTTTTATGTGAACAACAAATGATGAATATCTGTATAATATGAATTCTATTATATTAAGGTTTACTAAGTACAGAGAATTATATAATAAAGTCTAATAACAATGAATTTTTCATTTTTAAAACAAATATTCTTATATTATTATTTTCAACAATAATTTATAATATTATTATGTTGAAATAATATGTTAAGAGTGAAACGTTAAAATAATCGAATAAAGATAGTTTATAATGACGAAGTGAGAAAACAGAAATAAAATTAGCATAGAAATGAAGATAATTAGATGAATGTAAAGTTAATAATACATATATATAAATAAAACGATTGTTATAAAATCGGTAAAATTAATAAATAAGCAAATGAAAAAACACGCACTTATTAAAAATTAAAAATAATCGGAATTTATACATTTCGGAAAACTTTATTTGACATTTGAAAATGATATATAATAGTTTCATAAATAAGTTTTTTAATTACGAAATGTAAAAAGATAAGTTACAGTAAAACTTTTAAATGGGAATAAAAGAAAATGAAAATTTGATCACATGGAATAGATAAATTAAGAGCTATAACATAAGCCATAACTTCATTTGTGTTTATGAAAATAAATTTAAATTTGAAATGTTTAAACATAAATAATGATTGTAGACAATTTATTAATTAAGTATAATAGTATGATACTGATAGTTTACTATTTAAAATAGATTAGATAACATTGTCGAAAAGAGCAACTACATAATAACAATTCAGCATAATTTTAAATTAAATAAAGTGATAAAATATATAATAGAATTACAAATTATCATAAAATAATAATGCATTAAATAAATAAATAAATAAATAAATAAATAAATAACATTTTATTACGTTATGATAGTAATTCAATCAATATGTGAAATTATATATGACGAACAAATAAGAAATTAAAATCAAAACAAATTACGAAAAAAAAATGACACATTTAATATACAATAAAAGATAAAAGCTATTACAATAATTTATAATAACGAGCTCGAGTACGCATAAAAAAATCTGACTTTAATCGAGAAAAGTTATGTATTTCAACAGTTTTTATTTTATCACCTATTTGCGTTGATAATCATCGCAAAAGTATCACTATTTCTACACTTGTGAAAGTGAAACTTCTGAAAAATTCTGTAAAAAGGTTTAAACAAATTAGAGGAAGTTTAGGAAGAAGTCTAACAAAATCGGAACGTTAAAATTTTAACGAAGTAGAAATGTTTTTAAACTTTGAAAGGGGCAATTTTTTAATCGTAAAATAACGAAAAGTGTGCAAAGATCTGGAAAAGTTTGAATACGCCTAAAAAAACTTAACAAAACTTTAAACAAAAATCGGAATAAATCAGAAGATATTAATATATAAACATAAAGTCATAAAAATATTCTTTATCATATATTAAAGTTAATGAAATCGTAATTTTATTGGACTTGCAATTTGAATACTCAGTGATTCAATTTCAAATAAAGCATTTCAAATCGAGGAGTGTTCGATTTTTGAAAATTTTGTCAGACATTTCATTTTTACATAGCTTAATAATCAAATAAACAATAAAATAAATAATAAACAAACAGCGCATACTAATAATTTGGACTCAGCCGAACAAAAACGAATTGAAACCGATTGCGCTAACACATTTTAACAAAAAGCATATATCAAGAACAATCACGCTAATCCGACAATTTTTCGACCTCTTTAGTTGGCAAAAAAAATCATCCCCGACAAAAGCCTGCTGCCGAGTTTTCAGCTTCATTAAATCAATCATTAAACCACATTCGTCACGCGATAAGCGGCCGGTATATTTAACCGGGTAGATTTTTCGAACTGCTTAATGACACGTTGATTCATCTCCCCTGTGACAATTTTTTGCGTATCTATTGCGATAAAGTTTGACGGCTTATTTAATCTGAGTGTGGGTGTCGTGTCGCAACGCGTTGCTTTTATAGCGTCCAGCCAGGCCGACTAGTTTCTCCGTGGCCGGTAAAAATCGCAGCGCGACTCTTAGTCACGAGCTTGCGACACCGCAACTTGCGAGCGTCTTGCTTGAGCGAGCCGCGTTGCACGTATGTTCCATTTACCTAGCGAGCTCGACGTTCGTCGCAATCTCCACAGCACCGATGCGCTAAACTGCAATTAATTCGTTCAAAATAAAGATAATAAACGCATCGTAATCGCACGTGGATTATCAATTAGATGTGGCAACGTGAAAATTGATACTTACAAAGGAGAACAAATGGAGACGCTGAAAGAATGTACTCAAGAGGGAATAATTGAGTGAATATTGTTATTTCAGTTTTCCATCTCAATGAGTAGGGAAAAATTGTGAGAAAAGGTTGAAACTGATAAAGAGAAATTGAACGTAGAAGTTCGGTGTTTGCGTAAAACAAACCTATAAAATCGGTAAATGAAAGAAAACAACATTTTTTCTCAGCTTGGGAAAAATTGATGTTGAAAGAAAACGGGACATTATGATTTCAAAAACTAATTATTTTGTACAAAACTGATGAAAATTCTAATTAGTTGTATTTTAAATTCCAATTTGTTTACAATATCAACATGAATAGTTTAATGAAATGAGATAAATTTCTCAAACTAGAATAATTATCATTATAAAATGTTCATAAAAAGTAATGATACATACATAAACAAATATTTAGAAATAAAGTAAACTGTGAAAAGGAGATTTTTTTTATATAATGATTAATGAATAATGATTGTTATCATTATTCGCAATAATAATAATAAGCATAATAAAAACAACAACAATAATAATTATAATACTGATGATGACGATGATAATGAGTTTAATTAAGAGTTATGGCATAATTCATGAATATGAATTACAAAATGATTAATATTAAATTACTAATGACTTAAAATCAATCGATAAGCATAAACGATTACTGGCAGTTTATTATTGAACATTTCTTGGAGATAATGATCTTTTGCTCATTACTCAATATTTCATATTGATGAAATATAATTAATTACTTATTTTCAATATTTTATATAATGTATGCAAAGTGTGATTTTTATCTGTTATATTAATTACATAACGTTATTCTTTTGAATAAAATCACAATGACGTTAATATTAAATCAACGCTGTTTCATCATTGTAACATTAACATAACACAGAAATTAATTTGTAAATTAAGTTTATACAAATTCAACAACTCTTTTTGCGAAGTATAGTTAATGTTAATTTAATGTATTATTGAAATTCTTGCATTTGTAAAGTATTGATTTCTCTATTATACGCATAATAAAATAAAATCAAATGATTGATTGTAATATATTCAGTAACATGTAAGCGATTTAAATGTATTAATTTTAATTTAATAGTGAAATCAGATTGAAATTACGCTTTGATCTTTATTAAAATTACTTCGCCGTACGTCATTAATACCTGTTTAAGTATACTGCACGCTTTTGAAATACTGTAAAAATTTCTTTTATATGACAAATTAACATTGAATCAATATTGTAACAGTGTAATAAGAATATTATCATCGTTTAAAGATTGATGTGTATTATTACACAAATTACATAAAAATGATTTCACTATTTAATTATATCTGACTTAATGCTTAATCGAAACTACATTCATTCATCATACATTTATTCATTGTATCAACGTCATTTCAATGCTATATGAACATCATAAGAACAGGATTTGATAAAAACATTAAGATACAATACAAATTAATAAAGGTTTAATTACGAATGTGTAGTTAAAATTAATTTAAAATGAATTCAAATTTTTAGAAAAGTTCACTCGTAAGTTATTAACGCCATCTCAATTAATTTCATTAACGTTGATTCAACAGCAGAACAGTTGTTTAATGTGTTCCACAATAGCAGTAAAATATTATCAATAATTCGGATGCAAGAATTTATGAATGATAGTTTATTGGTAAGTCAACGCTGAAACAAGGTTGAAACAACATTTCGGGTTTGTAGGCATTTCAAAACAATTCACTTTTTGACCAATTTATCGATGTTCAATCCAAAGTTGGATTTCTTATACTGTCGTTAAATCGCTCAATGTTTGTAAGACGTTGAAAATACGTTGCTATTGCCAAACAGTGGCATTAATTACCATATAAATGACAGTTAACTCACAGTCATAAACTCAGCACGGTTGAAAAAAAATTCTGAAGTTATTGCAGGTTATAAGCGGGATTATCCGAGTGAAATTATGACACGAAGAGTTCGCACTGGTGTGGAACCGGAACAATGTCGCCCGATATTCGCGGCAATCGCCTTAACACCGGTACGCCGAACCACAATTAATATGACGCTCCGTCCGATCGCGGAAGTCATGCCTGTGATTATTGGTCCTCCATGACCCAATTCGATGCGGAACCGGTTTTTCCTGTGCGTGCTTTCACGAAGCGACACCGCTAATCGTTTCCGATAGCGACAATGCGTGCTTGATTTAGCGGAATTATTACCGGCAATCGATTCGGCGACACTTTTATCGGCCCGTATACATTGTTTTCTTAATTCGCGATTATATAAATTGCGGCCTGCGTCGAATCACGAACCACAAAAGAACAATTACTGGGGCTTTATGGGCCGGGTCGCGCGGTGTAAAAAATCGGCATTGTTGGGGCAAGCGTTTTTATGCGCGCGGTTATCATATTAATGGTAAATGAAACCGAAGTTACGGGTCAATGAGAGAGATTTATGAGCAAGGGTTTCCACGAGTTATGTGGAGACAGTAGTTGCTGCGATTATTGCGATTATACAGAGAGAGCTTGGCGCATTTGAACAATTATTCTGGCCGAAAAAATTCTGACTTTCTAGCGTTTGCATTATGTATTGTCATTGTCATGTTTTTGTTCATTGCTTGTGCAATTTTTTTGCAGAGAATCAGTACGTTTGAACGCTGTTTTAAATTGTGTGACATTTATAGTGGTTTTATGAATATAGCTGATGTTAAATTTAACGTCGATATAAAGTTGATATAACAGTCTTTATATTCATATTTGTTCACCCTCCAAGTACAGAATTTGCTGAGACGTCAAGCAGATCTTTATTAATCGTGTTGAAAGCCTGAGGAACTTATACGGAATAAACGTCGAGTAAACGTTTATTTCACGTTTCGTGTGGGTTTTTGAATCAAGGTATGAAGATGTTTGTGATTTGTTATGAATGGAAAAGCTGATTTGAAAGTTACTGTTACGTTGAAAAGAGGTTTCTTCGTTATTGCTTGAACAGTAAGTAAACAAATGCGACATCATTAAAGTAAATTATTTCAGTTTTTAATTATGAATGTGTATTTTTGATAATTTTACTCCTTTACTTATTTCTTTTACATTTTTATAACATTTAATTTGAAACAAATACAACAAATTAATCAAAATTTAACTAACGACTTACTTAAAATATTTGTTTTAACAAGAGACAAATATATTTGTATTACTAAATAACTGAATTTAAAGAAGGCCTGATGAGATGTCAAACGAATGTTTATAGAATGTTGAAACATCCAATATAACAGAAAAATAAAGTTTATACAGAACTCTTCGTATGTAATAGTAAAGTCAGTCTTTCACACATCCATTTTGTACAGATTTATAAATTATTTGTTTTTATGCACAATAACATTTCAATAATAGTTTATAAGTACCTTAAATTTGTGCTTTAGTTTCAATTTTGCAAATTTTCCACACATCATCAAATTTTCACACAGTCAAAAGTCACTGACAAATTGAAGACTGCATAGAGCAAAATTAATACTAATTTTTAATACACTAGTTGAGTACTTTGACATCTCATTTGCAGTTTATATGAAAAATTGATATACCGTGTAACGAATTTTTGTAAGTTAAAAATATGATGTCAGAATAATAAACTAGTTAGGTAAAAACTACTGTAGCTTCCTCCGTATACCTAATGAAAATGAATCGCGAACATTTTGTAAAATATAAATTCTTAATGCTCAATATTCGAACAAAATTTGATTGAAAATTGTCAAAAGAATGGCTTTGCTACTTGATAATTAATTTTAAATGAATTAATTAGTGAAACAGTAAAATGATACTTTTTCAGTGTTAAAAAAAATGCAAGACGTCCTTAATAAAACCTCTTATTGCTTTGAACAGACGTTCAGAAGACCCGTAACAACTCCGTTAATCGTCTTTTTAACGTTTCGCCAAGTTGTGTGCCGGCATAAAGCAGAATCTTATAAAAATCTAAAATATCTCATTACTGGAATATTTAAATTAAAGAAAGTCATACAATGCTATATTAATTGCGCAAATATTCTGTCTTATTTTCTTGCTGGGAATTCGCATGTAAAATTTGTATGAATGTTGTATTTATAACAAATGATCCCTATTAGGTGCACGTAGCTTTATTTACGCCGTTTCAAATTGGGATAAAGAGTACATTCAGCCACATTCAAGCGACACACAATGCAGCTGGAAAACGAGTATATTTGCACATAAAAGTTGTTTATTATTTAGTTCCAGCGGGCGCTGCACGGCACTAAACAAGCGAGTACGTTGTGCGTGACATTAATGCGTATATGTCGCAGCGAATCTGAACGCCCTATGTTTTAAGTTGTTATATATGAAGCCGTTCGTCCGAACCTTCTTGAAACGATAAAATATCATGCAAATTTTTTCCCGAAATCCTTTTCGCATTTCCCTTTCGCAAAGTACATTTTGAAAACTTATTTATGTCGAGAAAAAGTTAGATAAGATAATTTAAGAACTTAGTAATTCGAATTCTCATTTGCCAGAAGTTATTTCGTTCGAAGACAAACGGTTGTAAAAATGCAAAAATTTAAGCATCAGAGGAAGTTCGAATGTGATGTTTCTTTCTTTTGTCATTTTATTTACAATTTTCTCGACGTCGAATATTCGTAATGTATTATTATTGGTTGTATTTATTTAAGTATTTTCAGCTACTTATTTAACGTTGTTGCAAAATTTCAACATGATTGTGTACTCTTAGTCTAAAATACTCTAGTTTCAACTTTAAATGCGCATTTATTAAGATTTTAATTCTTTTTTAATCATACACTGACTATTTTTAATTCAACGTGAATTTAATATTGAAATTACACTGAAATAGCATTAGCTTTTTCTGACGGTCAACGCTTATTTTACATTTTGTTTATTTAATGTCAGAGACAGGAGTAATAATATGGTTAATTTTAAAGAAACTTAATGACCAATTTTTGTTATACATTCTTCTTTTTGACATCTTAATAATTGACATAATGCTGGTCCTTTTCGAATATCTATGAATAAGTATACAAGAAATTTATGATTCTACTATAATGAATTTTCAAATTACATAATATTGCAGTTTGGTACAAAAAATTTGATAAATACGGAAAAATACTTTTAAAGAGTGATAAAGTTATTAAATTTCAAATTATATTCAAACTATCAGTTGTTAGTTACAGTTAGTTGTAGTATCATGTGTCAATTGTCACTCTTGTTTTAAATTATGTTTGTGTATAATGAGTACTTGTGGAACATAGTTTAATGACATAAAAAAGGTAAACAGAAAGTAAAAAGAAAGATGTAATGTGTTATTAAATTGTTGAATTGTCCATTAAAAGTTTAAACATGGTTATTTTAAATTGTTTTAAGTTGATTAATTAGTTGATTGTATATGTTACTTAACTTAATGATATTTGCTTGATTGTTTGTTTAAAATGTGTGATAAGATTTGACATGTAACATTTCATATGTGTTTCTTTTATAATAATTAGTTTCATGGTTCAATATTTGTATGTCATTTCAATTTATATTATGGTTATATTTAATGATATGGTTAGAAATATTATGCATGTTAGGGTGTTGATTAATGTTGGATGCATGTTCATTAATTCTAGTGATCAATTTGTTCTATATAAGGTTTTTTATGCTTTTGTGATTTGAGATGTGTTAATTTCATGTTCAATTAATAATAAATTAATGTGTATTATCAAAATCACTTTAACGTGTATTATTGATATAATTAATTGTTCATGAATTAAAAGCATTAAATTTTAATTTAAGACACAGAGGAAGTTATATTAAATTGCACGTTTCTGTTGTTGAATCACCTTCTTTTTGTAATCTGAGCATCATTCAGCTTTGAAATACATAAAATAATAATGGTCTGTATATCATTTTTATTTTATGACTAAGTTTTTTATCTCTGTTTTTACTCTGTTTATTCTTTTATGTCATCATCTTTGACAGAATAATACCGTACATATAAATGTTTATAAGATTTTATACAAACCTATACCAAAAATAAACGTATTATAAATGTTATCAGAAATATATCTATGCAAACACTTTATGTATTACAGAATAACAATTATACAAGCTTCTAAAATAATGACATGTTTTTGAAAGAAAGTACTTTCAATGATAAGTACTAGGAACGTCTTGAATGGATTACTGAATGATAGTAGTTGAAATAACGTGGAATATATAAATCTGTTAGAACATATAGTGAATATATATAAGGTCAGTTCTTGAATATATCAAAGTTCCTAAAACGTCTTATTTACATTGCAAAACATTTTGGTTGATTTTACTTTCAGTTTAACCTTTACTTAACGTTTATAAAATGTTCTTCTAATATTCATCAAGAAATAAGCGTTCTGTCAATCATTATTACAGGCTAATTTAATGTTGAAATAGCATTGATTTGACGTTTAAAATTACATTTCGGTTCAGTTAACAACACTTCGAATGAAGCATAAATTAGCAAAGATGTAAAATATACGCATGATTCGTTTCATTTAAAATGAATGCATAATTGAAAAAGCAACTTTTTATTTCGTTTTTATTTTGTCATAAACATTTTGCCATTAAATATATTTCGCGAGCGTTATTTTTGTAAAGTATTATCTGGAAAGTGCTTTGACTTTGCTTATATCTTAACGTTACTTAACTCGAAATCGACGAAAATGCCGCTGAAAATTGTCGGAATGAAAATTTCGTAACGACGAATTATGAAGTCTTTGTGATCGTAATTCAGAAAAAAGGTGTTTCACCGATAAAAATGTCTTAACAAGTGGTTTTTGACCGATAAGAGGGCAAACGCTCGACGCCTGATACAATCGTGCTCGATGCGCAGAGCTGTGTAAAATTTTCATTATGTTTCATATTATATTCCTGGTAAGTGTGCTCGGGTTTACGCGCATAGTATAAACAAGTTCATTAAATATATATCTGAGTCACGTTGTAGATAACTCGTTAAATGCGCGTTAGCAATAAAACTTTATATTTATGATTAATCGAGCCACAATAGTCGCGCGCTCTACCCTTATCTTTTTAATTATCTTTTCATTGCAAATTTTTCTATTACGTAATCGTCAAGCGTCTTTTTTCCTCGTTTTGGTAAAAAGGCAATTTTTGAAAATGTGCACTTTCGCTAAATTCCTCGTGTTGAAAGTACAGGGTGGGGGGGGGTGGGGGTGCGCGCGCGAAAATGTCAATTTTGCAAAAATGTTCATTTCGAGAGAATATCAATTTCACGATTTCGGACAAATGTCAAATTTGCAGAGCATTGATGTTTCGATTTCAGGAAACTGGTTTTCGGAAAAATTGCAACCGCGTTAAAATACCATCGCACTTTTGGTTCGAAAAGTTTTAGACGCAAAAAAAGTGATGTTTTCCGCCGACATAAAGAATGACAATTAAGGCATCCTGTCTGGAGGTAGTCATTTATTTGACGTCGGTCCGAATTAGGCGCGACTTCTAAAGCCGACGCGGGAGTCGATTTATCAAAGCACATCACCTCACGCATTTCGCGAACGTATATTTTTAAAATATCGCTTCACTTATATGCACCGCCTTGCAGCGGAAAAATTTGTCGTTGCGCCAAAAACCAAAAGTGAATGCACTAAGATTGCCTAAAAATATCGGCCTGATCGTACACAACGACGGTTTTCCTTTTCGTGCGCGTTGACGTGCAAAACGCGGATTTTTCTTTTTCGCGTCACGTTTCGCCTCTTTGTTGGCACACCGGCGCTCGGAAAGCTTTTTTCCAAGTTTAGCTTCACGTTTATTTGTTCCTGAACCCTTTATGATTTTCGCTTCCTCTGCGATGTTCTTTTGCAAACTGTTTGCGGAGAATTTGAATGTGGATTTTGCAAATTTGGAGTGACAGACCTGGATGATTAAAATGTCATGTTTCGTTTTCATTTTGTTTATCGTTCACTTCTTTTATTATGGTACATTTTTATTTTCATCATTGTGGTATGTTTTCGTATAGGTTGTTATGCATATTAATGTTTATTATTGTTTTACAGTTTTGTTTACCATTCATTATACTTGAATTGAAATACAAATTTTACATTCAGATTTGTATGAAAATGATTATCATAAAGTAAACGAATTTAAATGCATTTGTATATTTATATATTGTGATTATTAATGTTATATAATATGATCGGTTTATAATTCAAATTTTGTGTTATTTTGTCTCGAATTGTGGTACGTACATTTGTAGTCATTCTATTACAATCATTTATGTTCCATTAAATAAAATCTTTCTGCAAGATGTTAAATTTTTTGCGCCTATCATATATAACTTAAATCATATTTTATCGTAATCTTAATTTAATTTTTCACTGTTTTTCTTTGAACTGAGTGCAATATTTTCAAATACATATAACACGTATGACGTTTCATACGTTTGGTCTATAGCTCTCTTATCTTTAATTTCATCAAAATCAATTTCACGATTATAATTATTTTATACGCGTTTTGTAATTAATGTATTTATATTGTATTAATTTAAACTCTTTTAATCTCACGAAAATATTTATCTTCTTTTTTCTTATTTATGTTTTATTACTATTTTTACAACTTTATCTGTATAATATTTCAATATTATATTCTGTTTTAATATCGTCCTTACCTCTTCTAATAAATTTGTCTGTTTTATGTGTGCACACTTATTAATTATTTTAATATTATCACCAGTGAAATGTTTGTTTAATTTTATTATTGATGTACCCGTAATGCAGTAAACTCACTGTCTTTCCTAAATCATTTAACTTTAATTGTTTACCAGTTTTTATTAATTTTTAATCTTTTTTCGATATGTTCATTAATTAATTTTGAAAAATATAAATGTTGTTACAAGTATATTATTACAATATTTATATTTTTTTATTGATATTGTTTCTCTAAGCAATTATTGTTTGTACTACTTTATGAGAATTATTTTACTAATGAGAAACTAGAATTATCGTTGGAACATATAAATCAGTTGCAAATTTGTATGTTTAATTTTTATATTAAAGTACGCTGTCTGCATCAAATATAAAAACATGTTTGCTTTGTTAAACATAATCTTTATCATATAATCTAGAATTGCAAAATTATCTCAAAGATAACTAACTTCAAGAATTCAAATTTTATTAAAATTTCATTTTATAAATATTTCAAACAATTTCATTGTTTTCTTCACTCGAGCTTGAACAAAGTTTAGATCTAAAATAGACAATACAAAATTTACAATCTTTTTCAATTTCAGCATATTTATTAATTTATTATTATAAAAACCAGAATGTTATAAATAACTAAACGATCGCTTGATTAAATATTTAAAAATTTGTCAACATGCATAATCATTTTTTTTGATTCAATTTTTCATGATGTAAATCAAGTTTCGAATTTCCATCGAAATTTGTTCCATTTGTATTTGTTATTAAATGCTATTTGAAATCCCAATATACAGAC
>JABFOX010000587.1:0-15904 GCA_022817665.1 Axea sp. ZL-2020
TTTGTTTTTTTATTATTAAACTCAATTATGTATTTGCTGATTTGTTTAAAGACAGACTAAATGGACTTTAAAATTAATTATTCGGTGGAAGCGGTTTTTGCCAGTAATATCGTAATTATTTTGCTAAAAGAACATTACTGTTTAAAGTATAAAAAGAAAAAAATACATATATACACTAAACATAATTTCTTTCAAACTGTGAGCATTGTATAGAACTGAAAACACATTTGCGTTATACCAATTAAATGTTTTCATTTTAAGAAAATATTCTGTGTTTTCTATGAAAATAAATTTTGTTTCATCGTTGACTTATCGCAAAATAATTTGTTTTAAATTTAGATTATTCAAATGAAGGATAATTTAAACTAAATTAGAAATGCCAATTTAAATTTTACCATTCAAGAAAAATATTTATGTAAATTTACAAAAATGAAAATGAAAAAAAGAATGTATCGAATTATACTGGTTAATTTTACACAGAATTGAGAATTGCTTTATTTATTGTAATACTCTTAAATATGAAAATTTTATTTACTCTATTGGCAGACTACGTTGTAATCATAAACAAAGAGGATTTACTTACTATGGTTTATTAAACAGATGGATGTTTCATTTCCATTATAGCGTGGAGATATAATTTTCTCTTAATATTGTAATTTTAGAAACAACATTGTAAAATAAATATAATTACACCAATGTATCATGAAATAGCAAATTACGACCACCATTTTTTGCAAAAACCTAAATGGAATACTTTATGCAAGGCATCGCTATTGAATTTATTTATACTATTTATATTTATAGTGCATTTTATACGGTTAATTTCATTTCAAATTTATAACAAACGTTTTGGTGTGTGTTAAGCAATTATATTATATAAAATGAAACAAAAGTTAATTTGTGAAATTAGATCTTCAGAACATCTAAAAGTTATATGTAACAATTATTTATGAACCGGAAATTTAAACATACTGGAATTTTAAAACATAACAAGTGACATTTTTATTGTGAAATAAATTCTGGTCCT
Source organism: Axea sp. ZL-2020 (assembly GCA_022817665.1). Taxonomy (NCBI): domain Eukaryota; kingdom Metazoa; phylum Arthropoda; class Insecta; order Hymenoptera; family Scelionidae; genus Axea; species Axea sp. ZL-2020. The sequence continues at coordinate 1,028 of JABFOX010000587.1, forward strand.
TAAAAATATTTTCCGCAGGTTTTAGCTGAATTCTTATTTTGATCCATTACGCTATCCAAAACTAAGGCTGAGTTTTCTTCGTAAAAAACATTCAACTTTGATACTATTTTTAAACGTATTTTCATTACATTTCTTTTATTCTATTGAAGTCAGCTAAAAGCACGGGTTTTAGTAAATATCATAAAAAGAAACACGTCCTTACCGCGATTTTTAAGAACAGTACAAATTCATCATATTTTAAAATAAAACAAGAACATAAGAGGAATATAACATTTATTTCAAAAAATAAATGTAAAATACTTTAGATTATAAATAAAGAAATAATTATTTTCAAATTTATTTATTTATAATTGAATGCAATATGTTTATGACTTAAATTGTACTATTATTCCGTGAAAAATATATTACATACTATGTATGTTTATATGTATAATTTTTTATTCTATCAACATTAATAATTTAGTTAATAAACAAAATTTATATTTCACTTTTCATTGATTCATTAGATTTCCTTTTCATCAAATTTTAAATTTATAACTTATTTTAAAATCTTACTGAATATATTGCGTAACAAAAGACAAGTTTGTATAAATGAATTCAAGCTAACAAATCATTTAAAATGCTTTTATATATTATATTTGTTTATATTGAACAATACAAATTAATATTTCAACTTCAATATCAACTATCTCCAAAATAATTATTTTATATTTCTTCTGATATATTAAAAGTTTAAATATACCACTTTCATTGCATGTTACAAATTATTAGTGTATATATATATCAGTTTTCAAACAAACAAAAATTAATGAATATTCATATTAATCAAAAGTTGATTACACAAAATTATTTTGTCGCCGTTGAAAATGAAATGCTGTTAAAGATGCAGTAACTTGAAGATGAAATTAAACAATGATTTTCATATTGCTTCTTTATTCTCCAATTAATATTATTTTTATTCAATATTAGGATAATTTTTCCGCATTAAAGGATTATTTTACAATATAATTTATCTAATTATTTATGCATGTATAATATTAATGTTCAAATTTATGTGTATACATAAATAGAATATACAATAGAATTATTTACATATTAATGACATTTATATTTTTAGAATAACTTTTGGCAAATACACATATTTTTAGAAAAAAAAAGCATCGTTGAAATTAACCCAATCAATTTAAATTAATGTATAATTACGTTAATCAACGTAGCAAATTACAATAAATTAATATTTCATGCAATTATTACAATTGAGTTTATTTAACGAAAAATTGATTCTTTATTAATTCATTAATTTAATAAATTATTTTATTTTATTACTTATTTCCTCTCGATAAATAAATGTGTTTTATTTAGAAAAACATGGAATGTAAGTAAATGCACTAATACTCTTCAGAAGAAACGTTGAGTTAATGTAAAAATAAAAATATTTTCCACGTTATTTTACAGACGATTGATGTAAATCAATGCACGGAATAACGATATCATTAAATAAAATGTATATCAATTTACACTCACACAAAGCATATATAAATGGTAAAACGAAATGCTATATTATAGATAAACTTGTAAATATTAGTCAACGCTGTTACAAATAAAAAATTATCAAATAATATTTTTTAATTAAAACATTCTTTATTCGTTTACTTCTTTTAAATAATAAATAAAAATAGCTAATTTATTCACATTGATATAATTAAAAGTTAATGAATAATTTTTATTTGTATTCTAATTGTATTAATTTTATAACAATTGTGAAATAATATTATATATATAACATTGTTTCACAATTATGAATAAATATATATATTTATTTATAAATACGCAATAAATTATTTGATTGTTCTAATGCATGTAATCGATTTTCTGAATCACTGTAGGACATCACTTCGTGAGTGGTAAAGACGTGTGTCAAAATTACGTAGTTTTTATATGTAAACTTATATATTCATTTATTTAATATTGCACAAACATGTAACATTTTTATGGTTTCACTGATTACCAATAAAATTATTACATTTTACTTGTAAAGTAAAATAAATAATTTATGCTTTCGAAAAGGTAATAATAAAATAAAACTTTTAATGCACACAACAAAGATGATACGGATGAATTGTCCGCTTTATAAAATTAAATTATAATCGAATGTTTAATTATGAAGAAAAAAAAAAAGAAGAAATCGATAGTTGTAACTTTAAAACCACTTAACGCTAGGCGCAATCTATTTTTCATGCCATAAATGAAAAGTTAAAAGACAGTAGAACTACTTGAGACTTTCCTGCATAGTAAAGCATCATCTAATTGTCCCGACTTTTTCTCGCCGCATTCTTTTATGAGGAGCGTTCGTCAACGCCCGATACACGAGTTATTCCGGAACAGCCACACGTATCGCTGCGTTAGTCGAGATGCAATTACGAAAAGGGTCAACTCTCGAGAATTGCCGGAGCCACCAGTTCTTTCTTCTCCGAGACTTCGTACACGGCCTAACCCTTGCCAAGCTTTTCTGCCCTTAGCCTGTCAAGCTTGCTCCTGACACGCTCGCTCTTTAAAACCAGATGCACTTCACCTTTCCCTCAACACCTTTCGCGAATTTTCTTTCCACTTTAAAGCCAACAAGTTACTGCTATTGCCGATGAAGTTTTTGTCATTATTTCTCAACCATGAGAAATTGAATTCTTGTTTTCAGTATCCAAGAACGTTCAAAAGAATATCAACATTTTAACAAAAAAAGTTTTATATGGAATTTAATACTTTTTTCCTAACAGTCGAAATTCACTTTATATATAACATCAAATTTGACTTTGGATCCTGTTAAAATTATTATTACATTTCGAGTGGAAAGATACTTGCACATACGAAATGCAAAAATGTAAAATAAAAGCCTTAACCTTATGTTTCGTTAGACACAAATTGACTAGATGTGAATTAATGTCACCTCAGATCCAACATTAGAAATGATATCGTATTTGAAACCAGTATTTTATATATCAGTCCTGCTTTGAAAAAGTATTGTCGAAATTATGATAAATATGGATCCTGATATCAGTTTTTGGTAGTTTAATCAGATAAGAGATACATAATTGAAATACAAAATCCCGCATAATTTTATAGAAGAAAGAACGAAATTAATTTATTGACTATTTTTTTTTATAGACATTTATTTTGATGCTGAGTTCGTAATATACGATCCTGAAGTTTTGTATTAATCAACTATTCTCGGATTCCGAGTACAGAATACAGTACAGAGCAACAGCTGTTGCGATCTGTTGACGAACTTCGGTGCTTCTTTGTATAAGGACATATCGGCGTTCTTCTCAAACGAAGGAAAATCGAAAATGTTCATTGAATTTGCAACGACTGCTGCAAACTCAGAAGTTTGCCAAACAAAGTTCCCCGAGAACAATTTTTTATTCTTGCCGGGGGATTTATCGATTGATATTATTTGCGTGACATTAATGCCACGTACGAAAAATCAAAGATTATTTTTCACAAATAAATCATAAGTAAAGACCTTTCAATATCCTTGCAAATTAATCCACGAATATAAAGTGTAATAATGCCGGATTGATTTTTACATGGCACGGAAGTTTAAACACAATCGACCGAACGTAACCAGCGTAAATAAATACCTGGATTGAATTTTTATTCACCAAAATACCGCCTTCTCGAACGTTCTACAAACGTGGTTGGCCTACGTGCGTTCGCCTGCTTTATTTTTAACCAGTAAGCAACAACAAAGAAGCTAGTTCATTGTGATAAAATAAAATAATAGTGTACTATTTAATGAAAGCTCGATCGCGTAAAAGAAGAAGCTCGTTCAATTTTGCAATTTGTGTGGAATCAGTAGCTGAATAATAATGAACTTTAATATCATTGCAAACCTGTCTGCGCGTTCAAAATAAGTTAACAAAATATTTAAAGTAACGTTTCAGTGAGCCATATTTATCAAAGGAATTGAAAAATAAGTAGTTTCGAATGAAAATGCCTGAATACGCTTATGAATTGGCTTTAAAATAAATAGCACATAATCGATGTAATGCGTAATCGAACGTGACTTTGCAAAGAGGAGGAAAAGCGAGTTTTGAACTTATTGAACTTTAGTTAAATTTGCTTTCGTCTTCCAATGAATACACTGATATTTCTGGTAATTCGAGAAGTCGAAACGCGTAACAAACTTTGCAAAGGAAAGTTACAAACGAATATTCGAATCATTATATAACCTGTTAAATACGACGAGTGTCAAATTAATTTGAATGGATATGTATATAATTGGTCACCGATGGCAATGCATCGTTCAGTAACATGCTTTTACGTATCACTTTTTTCAATTAACTTGATTTATAATCGTGTAAATATTTTGTGATTTTTGTTTTCTAAGCCACATGCAATGTTTTACAAAATCTGACTAACTTTATCATATTTATGAACATTCCTTAAACAACCATCGCGTCATTTGTTTATTTTAGCATGCGTCAAACAATTAACGGACAAATTAACATTTGATATAAAACTTGATAATAATTGTAACAGCTATTGTAAATATGATTAAAACTAAACATCAAAATTTCATTACAGAATAACGCAAATATGAAGTAGATTAAACGTAATGAAAATAAATTGTCATTTTAATGGATAATCAACAGTGCACTTGACACGTAGTATGCAGCAATTTCTAGAGAGTTTCATGTACAACAAAAAGGCATGTCCGCTAAATCTAAGTTCGATTGCTATAGTTACTTAAGTACACACTTTTAGTGCACAGTAATTTTGTACGAATACTTTTTTTTTTTCAATTGAAGTAATATACGTGAAAAATATCAAATGTGACACGCGATATCAATCAGGGTAAATACAGAAAACATGACACGATGCTTTCTCATGCTGCTTGTATCCAGCTAGACATTCGAGGTATCTGAAATGGTTAAAGTACAATATACTCGGTGCGCTTTTCTTCGTAATATCGGCAAGCACGGAAGTTCTGGTGGAAGCGACACCAGACTTGATTTGAATTGAAGTATTTCAAAATGTATTCAAATCTATCATATTTAGAAATATATTATAATGTATTATATTAATTATAATGCTGTTTGTTATTCGTTTTTATAAAACAAGAGCAATGCAAATAGTTTATACACTGTACTTATAAAATACGGAAAGTTTAAAATTTATGTTTAAATTTTAAATTATTTATGGAAGCATAATCATTAAGAACGAATGAATTTGAATTGTATTATTTTGCATGCTAAATGTCAGTTGCGACCTGCTCAAAACATGTTTTATAATTAATCAGAAGAAATAAATAGTAATGTATTGTTTCACATTTACAAATATTTTTCAGTTTGCGATTTTACTGGTTTCGTATTTATGATTTTGTGAATAAAATTTTTATGGATTTGTGGATGAAAATTTTAGTTCAATTCTGTTTTTTTTTTCTAAATTTTTTCTCTGTGTAATATTTCGTTAAAAAATGTCTTTTTAACAAGACAATTGGTTTTTGACGAATTTCAATACGGGTCTCTTTATGAAATATTTGTTACAGGGGAAATATTGCCAATTAATTAATTCCAGCGAATTTTTGAAATGTCCGAATACAACTATTTTTTATTATAGCGTTTAAACTATTTTCAATATATAAAATCATTAGAGAAATTTTTATTTATCGAATATTCTGCGCATATGAATATGTATAATAATTAATAATATTTTTCTTCAACGTCAGTAATTCTTTGTATTCATATTTTATGTCAAATTAACGACCATTTATTTTGATAAATTATACATATAGTTATTTCTCAAAAAATTAGTCAAAACAACGACATTTCGACCATACTGGTGGGCCTTTTCAAATCAATATTTGATTATAATATAATATACTCATAAGTAAGTGCCTTGAGAAAAGTACGCGTGTGTGCACGCGCGTGCAATAAAATATCTTTATAACATAAAATATCCATAATAATTATTTTTCAAATATTAAAAGGAGACAACATTTTATCTATAAAACTTAAATCAACTCAAACGTCCAGTACTTTCCTTTTGCATTTAGTGTAAATAGATTTTCCAAAATTATTCATTATCTAGAAATATTTTTGTAGTTTTGTAGAGATGAACGCATATCTCTAATCAACTGACAATTTCTATTCTAAAGTTTTTGGATGTTTAATATCATTAATTATTATATATAATTATATTTAATTATTATAATTATTTTATAATTAATTATTATTCTATATGAAACTAATTAATAACGAATAACCAATGAAATATAATTGAGTAAAATATTGTAATAAAGAAACCGTAAAAAACCGTAACTACAGAAAATATTGAATGGTATCGCATATATTTACTACAGTGAAAATTACGGTGCAATATAGTTTGTTCTTGGCAATTTTCGAAATATTGATTAAAATTATTTTTAAGCTTTACTTTAATTAACTTTGCCGTTGTACGATACAAATCATGTTTATTTGTTTTGATAAGCAATAGATATTTTTGCATACAAAATAAATACAATAAAGCCAACGTTAAAACAAAAATGCTGTAATGTATTATTTCTAAATCTTTATAATTTATTCCAAAAATAAATATATTCAATGTTTGTAAAATTAAATTGCAATTTAAGTCGTCCTGAATTAAAAAATGTATTTTAAATGTATATAACAGTCAGAGTAAAATGAATTTGAAATAAGGTATATTAATATAAAGTCATCGATTTCAAGTTACCTTTAATTCAGTTTTTCACTTATGAGTGGCTTATTAAATGCAGAGCTATTGCTTTACTTTATCAAATCTCGATACAATACATCCAAAAAAAAAAAAAAAATAAATAAATAAATAAATAAATAAATAAATAAATAAAGCTGTTTGATTAATACAGTTTTCAATAAACTAAGTTTACGTAATTATATGATTTTATTACATTTACGTTGAACAACGCTGCTATATATTATATATTATCGTAATGCTTATATATTTTTCAATAAGAAAAACTATTATAAATTTGAATACATGTCCTAAATTATTTATAATGTAGCACTCAAAAGTACTGTAAAAATGTAATATTTCATCTGAAATAAATACGTCCCAGTGGCACAAAACGTGTATATAATATTTAAAAAATATCATTTACGTGTATATAATATTTCAAAAATATCATTTACACGTATCAGAATAATCGACAAGTAATTAAAATTATTCTTTCGATCAAAAAATTGTTCGTTTAATTTTTATCATTTGTAACTGAACTCTTATCTAAATACTATATTTGATTTGTTTGTACTATTTCTTAATCAAGTCTAATTAGAATTTATTCATATCATCACAAATTATAGGGAAAATTACTAATTTGAAGTTATATCTAAACTTCAGATCATAAAATTATCGAAATTTATCAAATATGAATAATACAGTCTAATTTTTATGACTAGCATTAATTAAAAATTTAATGCCTTTATTGTACTCTGGCGGTAGTATCAAATAGAAGTATTTGTCTTTTTTCTTTTATTATTCCTCAATCTCATGGTAGAATTGAAAAATGTAAGAAGCAATAACAACGACAACAACAACAATAATAATATTGTTTCAGGTAATTTCAATTCAAAACCCTTTACTTTAATATATATCTGATTACAAATTTTGCTTTATGCAATAACAATTTAAATAATATAATAACAGGTTAATGAATATTTTAGTTTTGTAATACATTTTTCAATTTAATTCATAGCTTATAATATTTCAATACAAACTACCCCAGTAATGATGTAAAAATTGATGTGCAAAAATATCATGTTCGTGTTGTTATAACAATAATGTTGGAAACATTTTATATCAATTTCCGCAGATATGATAAACTGAGTTTAAATGTCATACACACGTCTAATATTATTTTCGTGTTTTCAATTCCATAAAATAATATCCATAGGATATTGTCAGAATATTTCCATTGCAATATTATTTATTATTACCGGTATACTTTATGGACAAAGTTCGGATTAGTATTCTGACCTCATTTGACGACGCTCTAAAATAAAATTCCACTTCTTTATATTTTAAAGTATAATAAAGGACATACCATTCAGGTGTATCCCTTAATTACTCGCGACTTATAACTTTCCGATATTTTATAAATACATCAAATGGCAAAGTTGACATAATTATGTTTCAAACAATACTCGAATAATTTTATTTTTATAAGAGTATAGTACGATGCTTCGCTGTATACTCGAAGTAAATTTAAATCTGCGTAAACTAGAATTTAATTTAAATATAATAAACAAAATGTAAGTTTGTAAAATACTGCATCATTTTGCCGATTACTTTGATATTTAATAAGTATAAACATTACTCTTCTTTCATTATGCGTACCATTAAACATTTCATTAATTTATTTTCATTTTTACAAAACTACAGAAATTATGTACTTCAAATGTGAATTTATAACTGAATTAATATATGTCCTATAATATCTTGTACGCAATTTGATCATCAATGTAAAAATAAGGGTTGAAGATTTTTCAGACGTCTGCAAAAAAATGTTTACTTTTAATTATTTTCTTTATAATTCTTATTGTCATTTTAACAGATACAACTTAATGTATGATCCATTAATAATATTCCAATAGCAATTACACGAAAACAAAGCTAAATTACAAAAAATTGCCATTATTTTAAATATAATTAATAAAGATTTTATTGCAAATAAATAAAATGAAACGCGTATATGAATTCCTAATATTTAAAAATAATATTAATAAATTACGATGTTTTGTTTAAAAATTTTCTTTTAATTTTGTATTATTATGAATACCAAATTGTATTTATTCTTATTTTGATAAAAAGTTTAAATTAGTTTAAGTACTTTATAGAAAACAATGAATGAAGATAATATAAACGAATATAAACGAAATATAAAATGTGTAACTAATATTTAATATTGCAATGATTAACCTGTAATTTATAAACATATTTGGAATAAATATTAAAAAAAATTGGCCTGGAATATTATTTTTTTTTATCCTTGTATTTCTTCTCATTCAAAAATAGACGGATAAAATTTTAATTATTAATGATTTTATTAATTTATTGATTTGTATTGTAAAACGTAAATAAAAATATTACACAATACATTTATTATTACGTTCATATATTCAATAATACAATTCAATCGGGACAATCTTGAAAATATGTCCATATTTTGATTTTATCAGACTTGATTTTTTAAAACTTTATTCGCTAAGTATATTTCTTTGTTTTATACCACACGACTTTTTTTAAAATAATTTATGGATATTTTTTGCCATGAGAAACACCGAAAGATATTTTAATGTTATTAAAATATTCAAATTTATATATTTTTTAATTGCAATTATGTTATTCATAAAACATTATTTCTTATATTGTTATTTTAAATTCCATGTTTTGTCGCAATAAAAAAATGTAAAAGTAACAATGGATCTGTGTTCACCTAAAAATATAATGTAATTGTATTAATATACCAATTTATGTGTTTTTGAATTATTTTAAATATTTATCTTATTGTTTATTCATTTTATCGTTGCATCTGCCATATCAATCGGTTAGAAAAATGGAATATTTACAAAAACGATCAATAGAGAAATTCCTTAAAGTTATTCTATATTATTACACTATTAATAAACTAGAATAAAAGATGGTTTTATAACCATTGGAGTATTAATTTGAATTTAATTTAAATTCCATCGTAACATAGTTTTACCTTGAATTACATTCCCATGAAAATAAATTTAAATTTAATATGAAAAGAAACCCAGTTTCGGACTTTAATACAAACTATTACATTTATAAGCACGTATTAAAACATTTTGGTATTTATATATATATGTACATATATCTTATATTAATATATATATGTATATATTAAATTTGTCTTCTATTATTTTGCAATTTATCAATTTTGTATCAGTACTACTATGTATTGTATTATTCCAAACAAATAAATTAAATGATCATATTATTTGAATATAATTTACATATTAAAATCGTATCTGTAATTTTCCGTTGTTTGTGATATTTCATAATTTTTTACGTATCAATAAATATAACACTACTAAAATATTCTATTTGATAATATGAGTCATAGTGTTATTATTTTTTAATCATACATTTCAACATTATTTTATTCTTTTTTTCACATTATTTAACTTCGCAACGTTTAAATCATTTATTTCCATCATTTATTGTATAACATTTACTTTGTAACTACAAAAAAATAAAACACCATTTTCATCAAATTTATTTAAACAAAAGACGCGTACATTGTCCCTTCTGTTCTATAAAAGTTAACTTAAATAAGTGTATTTTTACAATTAATCGGTTTCTAAGTTCATATTCACGATGAAAATTTGAGTGGTGAATTTTTGACTATCTTTAACTCATAATATTAATATTATTAATAATAATATAGCTGTTATTATTCTTATTATTACTATTATTATTACATTGATGTAAATATAATAATATTTTCAATATTTTAGAAGAAAATTAAAACATCTCTTGCTGCCTAATTTAGTTGCATATTAGTATATAAAAGGAACATATCACTAATACCTTTCTAGGTTACGATAAGGTATTTAATATAATTTCTATGGATAATTAGGCACACTACGGAATAGTATTAAAGGTACGTACATTTTTTGTAGAAATGGATAATACCAAATGTTCTTTATAACACGAGATACTAAAATATCTCGTGTTTTCTATTCTTGTTCGTTTTTCGTATCATCGCATGTTTTTTCGTATCTTAATTTCTTATTTATATATAATTGACTGAAATTGAAAAAAAAATGTATTTCTGAAATTTAAATAGCAAAGAAATATGATTCTTTATACTAGATGACAATACAACATTCCAGTAAATTTAACTTTACGAACCGTCTCTTTCGTTGAAAAATCAATAGTGGAAATGAAAATAAAATTTAGATTATGATAAAAAGAAAACACTGATTATTGGATATACAAATCGAAAACAAGTAAAATGATATTATTTTTGAAATCATAACATAATTTTATTAAGGTGCTGTAAATTTTTACATTTGTTGCCAAATCTAAAATGACGATTAATTCAATAAATAAACGTATTTTCATATTTTATAATTTAACTTCATTTAAAATGCATTCACCAAAATTGGGGTTTTTTTAAAGTAAGAGGTAATACTCTTGCAGACCGGAAATTAGTTTTTATCATAAGACCAGCATTCTTGTTTTAATCAGAATCCTTTTATTGCAGCGGAATATTCAAGTATTTTTCCCGAGTGTAGTTATCAATTAATTCTGCCTTTAAAATCAGAATGGAAACCAGTTACTGCTTAATATGAAATTCATTAATTAATCTTATCACAAACCAATAAATCATGTACTAAATAAAACGAATTAAAAGCATTCATCATACATTCATCAAGACATTAAATAATTCTAATTTTGTTAAAATTGTTAAAAGCTGTTACGTTTTATCACGTTCTCAAAAGTGTCCGAAAAGTACTTGAATTTATTTTAAGATTGAACATCACTTTTCTTATCTCAGGACTTTGAGATAGGATTTGAGTAATGTCCTAGTAAGTTCTACTTTTAGAAGAGAACCGAATGATCATATCCTCGTTTCAGCGTTCTATATATTCTATTAATAATCTACCAAAACTTTATTTCCATTCTAAACAAAATAAATTCTTTAAAGAATTTAAGAAAACGAAGTGTTTCAATAAACTTTATGTTTTAACGATCAAAGATTTATCATGATTTTCAAAATAAATCTAAAGGCATTCGAACGGCATTAATTTTGAAAAAAAACATCGTCTTGCTAAAGATCTGTTTGTACATAAAGAACGTGTCATTTTCTTACAATTGCTTCCGAGTCTGCTTCAAACATTTTTTAATACCTTTTAATGTATTTGTTTAATTGCGAGTTATATTTTACACATTTGATTTTAATGTGGATATCTTGATAAAGTTTCACAGACAATAGACGTTACAAAAGGAAATAAAGAGAGTTAAACAAAGTATGACAGAGCAAACGAATGATAATTACAGTGTCACAGCCATAGCTCGATGCATCTGCAGGTACCCTCGTGTATTATTTTACATTTATGCAATATCAACATTTTTGTATTTTACCCTCAGAAGCTACCCCGTTCCAGTGCTATCGCCGCGCCACTGCGTGCACGTATGATATCATCATTCCATGACAGTGTCTTTGTGTGCGTGTGTGTATGTATATATATATAAAATTATATATTCACATTTCATTGACATTTCGTGGCCTATTTCAGTGCAGCATCCTCAAAATTATTCACCATAATCCATGAACTTGTTATTCATATCTCAAAAAATATTTTACCAATCGTGATGTTGTCACTGATAATTTCGTATAGCAATTTAAATTGTACAACTAAATTAAAATCATGGATGAATAACATTTACATTTTGCTCATTTGCAACCTTCGAACTGACTCAGTTTCACGATTGCCGTAAACATTATCTGAGTCTAACATAAAATTTAAGTCATCATTGTTTTGTGTGAATTGCACTGTTAGAGTTTGAATTAACGTTTTAAAGCAAATTGAAATATACGTTACTCACGTAACTGATGCAGAGATCTGCACCAAGGCAGATTACTAATTGAACAAGTTAAGGACGCAAGACAAGGTTTACTGAATACTTCTAATGACCACCCTGTAATCTGCTAATCGAAACATTGCTTTTGTTTTTACAGAAGCAGTTGTAATTTAATTAACCATTGATCGAACGAGCTCTCGTCGTAAAATTTTTGCGACGCTCTAAACAAATGTCCAGTTTATTATGAAATTTAAAACAAATGCCATTTTCATTTCATAAGTACGCTCGTGGCAAATAAAAAGAATTTGCAAAAGCTTCCTATTGTTTCGGACTTCTTTACGAGTTCAAAATTTCATTACGTATGCGAAATTCCATTTTCATTCATTGTAACACGAAAACATAATTTTTATCTGTGATATGTAGCAGAATGGCACGGTAGGATGCTACACTGAATGATGAATTGTTGAATTTTGCTTTTTACGATACCGTGCGTCAGTTAGTGATGTGTATTCGGAAATATTATTTATTCAAGTAGAGTTCTTATGCATATATCTATTATATGCCGTACACATGGCAACGCAATCGCCCGAAACTCGAACGAAATAATTGCAATTTATTTTACGTCCACGCATATGCTCTGTATTTTTATTAGAAAATTGTATATTCTTTTATTCAAGGGCTTGCGTTTATAATATATGAACTATGCTATTATGCCTTGATAAATAAATATAAAATTAAATTTCGATTCTGTGCGATGTGTAGTCAATATAAAAAATGTGTGCTATGAATATCTGAAAGGCATAAATAGATGGATCTGTTTTTGTCTTCATTTTCGTCATATATACAGGATGAATCAAAATATCCCGGCCGACCTAATGTTTTCGTTGAAATTTATTTTTGCAGATGAAGAGCTTTAATTCACTTTTTTATTGTTAACACTTGGTAATATTTATTTGATATCGAATGCACAAGCCAGTAATCATTTCGTCTTGTATTTAATATCAGAACTAATACCAAAATCTTGCGTCAGATTCGGTATCAAATCTAATATCGATTATAACTTTTGCATCGAAGTAGGAAACAAAAATTTCCTCTTCCTTCATTTAGTATCTGTTTCAAATTAAAACTTAATATCCAATATCAGATCCGACGTTAAACTGAAGGCACTTGTTTCAAATGTGCCGTAACATTATAAATCGAATAAAACCGGTAAATTATAATTCGAGTAATAATTTAATCCAATGTACGCTTATTGTTAACAGCGTATATGAATTTATATTAAAAACTCTGTTATTATTTAGCGATTCAAATCAACTGACGAATGTTATAAATCTTTTCGTAAACCAATTAAACTTCCTCACGCAATTGTTATTCGTTAATTAATCGCAATTTGTAATTGCAATTCAAAGTCGCGGATGTGAATTAAACGCGAGGTATTTTATTGTCTACCAGTATTAGCGATGAAAATTTTATTATTTTAATGTCATTTAATTCAACATATATTATAATTTATGAGAAATAAATAATAAAATCGTTTGAGATAAATTGTCATAAAATAGTTTATAATTAAATTATTAAATTACGTTGTTTTCTTGCAATATATAATTATAGTATTTTAATAAATAGCGATGAAGTTCTTATTAAGCTTGTCTTGTCGGGATGTATCTTGTTTTGACCCTGTTATGATCAAATTATTGATGTGGCAAGCCTATCTACTCGGGATGTATATAGTTCAATTAAATTGGTATTGTGCAGAACTGTCGGTTCGTAATTAAAAACAGGCTTGTAAACACAGATTTTTGTTTACGCAAAAATGTATAAAATTGACTTTCCGTTTTATAATATTACGTATAATTTATGTGCATTAATTTTCCTGGACAATATCATACAACATGAAATTATATTGTTAATAAAATATGTTTTTACAATGTAAAATTAAACAATACTATTTTTATGTTTAAAAATGCACATACATAAAATGAGACGTGAAAGACACCGCGAGAACATGCCATATATGTGTGTAAAGGCAAGCGAAAACTACACAAAATATAATTACCATAATTTGTATGAAGATTATAGAAAAACGAATGGGTTTGGAGTAAGATAATTTACAATATTGTATATTGGTTATACAAATGGAAATAATAACAATTGAATATATTCAATCATTTCTATATAAATGGTTGTTCGAGTTGCATTCAATTAGTCTGCTGTAATTATTAACAATCTGTTGAAAAATAAAAGTAATTTAAATAGACAGACTTAAATATTCAACCCATTACCTTC
>JABFOX010000588.1:0-15891 GCA_022817665.1 Axea sp. ZL-2020
AATGGATCTCTAATTCGTCTAAGTCATCATAATACCGTGATTAATACATAACAACTGCCTAGTTGCTTTGGCGGGTAGCGCAGTCATTTTTTATCACAAAACTGTTGTCATTCTGGCTGCAGAATGTAATGCAGAATGATTGCAGTTCGCATGTGATAATAATCGTTGTATCTGCCAGCATCAATTTTTAGTGAAATTGACACTGGTGATGTGAGCGGATTCTGTTAGCAATTATAACTAACTATGAATATCTTTGACGATAGCAGAGGAGACAAAAAAATTCTAAGACAGTATAATCTCGAAAACAGGAAAACGAGTTGAAATTCAGTCGTGCAAAGTACATTACTTTAATTGCACAAAAAACGATACATTTTCGTCGACTTCTTTCGACAAACATTAAAAAAGATATGACGAGCGTTTTAAAATATTGTTAAAAATACTCGACTTTAATCATTCGAATTGATTCTAAAGAAAGAATATCAAATTGTTATAATTCAATTATTTTTTGTTATAACTTATTACACAAAGTTTTGAGCGAGTAATAATCCATTTAATAGTCCAATATTATCATCTATAGAATTTATGTACGTTTGTTTATATAATTATCCATTAACGACAAAATACAGACTTATCAAATGTTAACATATAATTTCACATTTTGGATCCGAATTGACCCCTTATCAAGTAAAACTTCACATCATTAAAGATGTAAAAATTAAAATTGTACTACTTGTACATAATATGATAAAATGACATAGTTTTTGTGAGAAAATAGGTATATGCTCTAAAAATGGGATCAAAACAATACATTGTACAATTCTGTCAGTTTTGCGGTATCACTTTGTGCATTAATGGTTGAACTAGTAGTTTCAATATGGATCATTCCGGATAAATTTCTTTTCTGTAAATTATTCCCATTGTGTAACATTTTTATGCTATCTCAATTAAATTCATAGTCGTCAGTTAATAAATAAATATGGTACCCCCTTACAATAAAGGACTACCAAAAAATCTTAGTCAATACTTTAAAACCTTTAATATAAAAATCATATATAAAGTTGATAATTAATTAAACTCTGTTATTAAGAAAGGTAAAGATACTATTAATAATAAGATAAAATGTAAAATTAAGAATTGCAAAACATCAGATATAGATCAAGCAAAAAGAGCTTTAGAAACCAGAATTAAAGAACATATAAAAAATTGGAAATTAGATATTGATAAACACAATGTGGTGACTAAACACGAATTCATTAATTGGCGATCATGAATTTGTTTAGGATAACATAAACATGCTAGATATTGAGAATAATTTACAAAAAAAAACATTTATCCGAAATGATCTATATTAAAACTACTAATTCAACCATTAATGCACAAAGTGATACCGCAAAATTGGAAGACTCGTACAACGTAATATTTTTATCCTATCTTTAGGATATATACCTTCTTTCTCTTAAGAACTGTATCGTTTTATAATGTTATGTACTAATACTCAAATTTTAATGTTTACATCTTTAATAATGTGAAGTTTTAATCGATAAGGAATCAATTCGGATTCGAAATGTCGTGAAATTATATATTAACAATTGATAAATCTATGTTTTGTTGTTAATGGATAATTATATAAATAAATTTAAACAGACATTAAAAAATATCATATACGCTTCGTTAAAAATAACAGTAATTTTTAAAATAAAATGAATTCTGTATTACATATTTATAGAAAAAAAGATTAAGTACCTCGAAAACTTTTACGGTAAAGTTAATAAAATTGTTTAATGGAAAGCTGGAAAATAAAACCTTGTATTTAAAATAATGAGTAGTATCTTCAAGTGATAAGTATTTAATGTTCAAATAAAATATTAAAGAGTTCAATAGTTTTATTTTTAACAAAAAAACAAGGCATCTTTTCACTCACTTTATAGAATATGTGCGAAAGAAACATGTACGGAAATAAATTAATGGAATTATTCATTCCGAGTATTCAGTAAAAATAGAAAAAGGGACCAAAGACTCTTTTTTGAGTTGTAAACATTGCACATTGACTACTCAATAAGTTCATGCTAGGTACTGATGCAACAGATGAGATCAAAGTTTCATGAGGAACTATAAAACGTCGATTTTTTAGGAATAACCCAATGAATTAGATATGAACAAAATAGTTCAAATCTTAGAATTTCTCCATCTCCTCTATACGTGAAGTTTCAAAAACCTCGTGTTCCATCAATACCAGAACGACTGAAAAATATATTAACGAGAAATATTCGTTTAATTTTATTAACTAATATATATATATATATATAAGGAAAATTGTTGAAATGGTCACTTCAATCGTTCTAGTTTTTAGTTACCGAACTTCAACAGCTCATCGTGAAAGTATCAAGAGCGGTCGCATGTAATATAAATTCATTGTTTTGTCTCGAGTTTGTCAATATCTTTCAAAAATGAGATATTGGCGAACTGGGCATTGAAGCAAAACTCTTTTTACTGAAAAAGTAAAAAAAATAATAACACACATTATTTAAAGATTATATAATAACAAATAATAATAATATAAACGATGAAAGGTATAAACACTGTTTTTTGCACCTTTCACGAAATATTATGATTGGAAGTCTCAAACTTGACGATGCTTATTGTAACATTTAATATTCGAACATTTCCTTACTCCAAGTCCACTCAACATTCAACACTAAACCATTTCTTTTCGATAACTATAATTATATTGTTAAATATAACGAGACTTTTAATTTCAGGGATGTGAAGTCAAATAGCAACCAATTTCGCGGTGCTATTTTGTGGAACCTCTACGGAATCCGAACTCGATTTATGGAATTACATATATGAAGCCATTAACTAAGTGACTTTTATATACTTTTACTCGTTCAATAAAGTTATGAAAGACATTTTCTTATAACAGTTATGTTAATATGTTCATATGTTATAGGTCGTGCAATATTCGTGTTTTCTTATATAATATTTAATCTGTATAACGTATTTTATTACATGTTTACTAAAATCATTCGTGGAGCCAAAATACGCAAGCATATTTGAAACCAGTAACAAATGTATTTTCAACTTATTGCAAAATCGTTTCTAGTTATATAAAAGTAAATATGCCACATTTAGACTGCATATGCTGCGTATATATGTCACGTATATATAATTTGCACACATACACATGTGACACACATCGACACATATGATATGTATGAGGAAAATATATAACATATATACGTTTCATCTAACATATAAATTATTTATCTCCTCTTACCCAGTTGTAAACATGATTGTAGCTTATGTAATGTTTTCAATATACAGCAATATTACTATTACCGTTTGTTAATGCATTTGAACAATATGTTTTGCGCTTGAACATTATTTTTAATTGTATTAGTGTACGATTCGTTTCTTCTTTTCTTACATTCAATAATCCATCTCCGTTATCGATTTATTGCTCCGCAGTAATTTATCAATAAATTGTATGACTGTATACAATAATTGTATGACAATAATTGTATGACAATAATTGTATGAATCAGCGTACAATAATTAAAATGCTAAAATCACGTTTAGTTGAATGTGATGCATTTGGTAACTATTTAGTAACAGATGTAGATTTAATTGAAGTAGTATGAATAATTTTTCAAATTATTATTTGGTTACATGGATATTAATATAAAGATATTTTTAATTACATTTTTATAAAAATATACAACGGTATATGCTTTTTATTGAACCGGTACCTTGACTTAAAGGTTCTATAAAAATATTCTGCGAACATAACACTTTATAAAATATATGAGTTACGCAAAATTCTATAAAAATATAATCCACATTTTAAAATAGTCATACGTATGTAATTAAATCAAACATATTTATATAAAATATATCCCTTTTATATGAGTATATTTTTTGATACAATGATATTTATCAATATCTATGATAATTATTTAAACTGTTGAAATTATTATTTAACAAATCATATCTGATCAGTGAATCATGAAAGTTAAATATAACATTATACATTTCCACGTATTGATTTTTAATAATTACTTATATTAACAAATATAAAATCATAAATGTATCACTGAATTCAGTTTTACAAATGTTATGAATGGAGTTTGAAAAAATTTTAAACAATTATTCTTTGTTCAGTTTACAAAATAATATTAATGTTAATAATAAAAACAAAAAAATAATAACATTAATAGTAAATAACGAAATATACAACAATTCAAAACAAATTGAAATTGTAAATCAGCAATATAGATATATATTTTCCTTTTTTGCATTAATTTTACATAAAAATAGTTACAATTTTGTATTAATAAAGAATCATTATTCTTAATTTCATATATTTTTAATTCATTTTGTAATTTAGAGTACAATTATTAGCACAAAATTATGATTTTAATTTTCGGAAACATTTTCTAATGAAAAATATACTCATCTCATGTAATACAGTGTTGTATTTTGAATTCAATAATAATAGTATTATGCAGTATATAATGATTAATGACATGTTAATTATATGAAATGATGCTTTCAATTTCATTTAATTTCATTGATACTAACAAACAAAAACTAAAAAAAATTGATGCATTTCAATAAATCTTCTTAGCTTTTAATGTTTTTAATTGCAAATTATCAATATGAATGAGTTGTTTAAATAATTATTATTACCAATACCATTAAGATTTTTTATGAAAGTTATGTTAAAAAAATTCACAAATTATTAAAATATTATGGAGTAACTGTGTGTAACACGTTGATTTTTATAGTATATATCGAATTTTTTTTATATTTACGACGAGAAGTAACATTTTTACGTTGTGTGATGTATGTAATATGTAAATTGATCTGAAACAATATATTTATAAGCAACATAATGGCCAGTAATATGTAACATTCTTCTTTAATCACTCTAAAATTATTAACATACATTTTTAGTTTCCAAATGATTGAATTTCACTAATCTTCCATATATTTATACGTATATATAAAACGCATTTAAAGGAAGACTTCAAAAAGGCAAAAATTGCGAAAATAAAATTTTTCCAACATGTTATTCGTGCATAACACATAATTAAAAATATTAAATTGAGCAATTAAGTAAATATAAAATAAAACAGAGTTAACCAAACGAAAAACCGTAAGAACAGAAATTATATTATAGGTTTTTGATGTTAATGGATAGATAGTATATATTTCAGCATAGATGCTCAATTACGATTATTTGTAAAAGAAGCAAAATATTAAATAGTAGATGAACATTTTCATTTAAAATCAGAATAGTTCGCTGAATCAAAAGCTCGTGCATAATTCATAAAATTTTTACTACAGATTAAATAATATTTATTAATTGATTTAGACTGATTTTTAATATTGTCTTTTGGACGTATTGTATTGCTACTCGATTAAATCACTATTGTTTATAATATATAGTTAAAGTCAAAGATTTGTCAATAAAATTTAAAAATAAAAAAATTATATTAAATGTACATTGAAAAAATCCATGTAAAATTACAGTTGAGTGGTAAACATTTGATTTTCAATTGCAATATTGCGTAACCTTTTAATGTGGATTCTTGTTCTTTTCTTTAATGTGAAGCATTCATGATTAAGTAATATAAATTTATCTTAATTTTCTCAAGCGTAAAATTTTTGTCATCAATTATATGCTTTATAATGAAGCATACATTTTTCATTATTGCTGCTTTTTATTTTCAAACACATTATCAGCAAAGCATAAATTAACCAGAAAAATTAAATTGTAATGTCAAATTGCATTATTTAATGATAAACATTTATAAACACTAACTATCGATGAAATTTTACATGGAGATTTTGTGTTTTAGATTACTCCATTTATTCTCGTGTAAAATTGAAATATAAACCACTTAAAGGCTAGACACGTAAAACATAATTATGTGAATCATTGAAATAATTATGACAGTGTCAAATGTATTGATTTAACAAGATCATATCTTGATATAAAATTAACGAGCAAATAAAATTATTCTCAGAGATTCTACTTCAATATTTACAATTATATAAAAATACGGTTACAGGAACTATATTTATTATTATGATTAAAAAATTCACTCAAAAGTATCGTTTATATAACCGTATTTTAGGTGAATAATTACTTAAATAAAAGTAAACACTTATCGACCATGTACTAAACATGTATTGACATTACATTTTCTATATAATAGCTATATATATATATATTGACAGTTAATTCACATTAGAACAAACATCAGAAAAAATAGAACAAAAGTTTAACATCTCAACATACTCTGAACAATATCGCATTTTTTATACCCTTTCCAAGACGTGTGAATGTCCGCAAAAGTTTATAAGTACGTTAAAATAAAATTATTATTCTTTAAAGCTATATAAAAAAATATATTTTCTGTTCGGTTGTATATGGTCAATAAAGTATTGTTTTTAATAGTGAATGATTATAATAAACGTACTTTATAGAGAATTTTTTCTCGTTATGTGGCATGAAATATTTATAGTAGAAATTCCCATAATAATTTTTTCAGCTCGGTAATATTCAGAATTAAATCAATATTTGTTTATAATAATCTCTGTAAGAATGTTTATTAGATTATATGATACGTTTATCCAAAAAGTCACTGATTTTAAAAATTTTAATTAGAAAATTAACTAATCAATAGATATAAATATAATGGAAACATAATTTTGTTACATTTTTTAAAATATTAATTAATTACTTTTTGTAAATCTTAATGTAATCAAACCTCAACAAATAAATTTTACAGCAAATACACAAATTATATACATAGTAAATTTATATTCCTTTATAATATCCGTTATACATAGCATGTAAGTGGTGTATATATATATTTTTTTTACAAGAGCATGGAGAAAATAATTTTAATATGTTACTATTAAATTAATATAATAAATTACTATTGTAATGTGTGCATGAAAATCACTGCTTTTTATCCTTAACAGTTTGGAACAATTTGGGTGATTGTAGCACCCAGCAATAATATATTCATATTTTAAAGGAATTATTGTCTGGTCAACATAGCCCATAATGTAACTCCAACTTGTCAGGAATACAAAACATCAGTTTTCTTGCAGTATTAATGATCAAAAAGTCAAGTATGCATACTATACAAAATTGATGACTTTCATATCGGATGGTTGCAGCACTCGTACTACAACCATTTGCCTCACTTAGAATCGTCAGTTTTCCACCCTTGGTGCAAAATATACTATTATAAAAACGAATGAAGTAAACTGTTAATCGATCAATTCGATTTTAACAAACATTCGTATATATTTATATCACTAAAAACAAAGGTATGCCTATTTTTATTTTGTTCACCAAATGTTTTAAAATTTATGAAACTCCAACTCATGATTATAGAATTTAGGAATATAATATATAATCTGCACTTCTCTCACATTCGCCGCAATACTTGTAACGTTTTGATATTAAAATTACCAAATTACATAAATATACTCAATTTAAATACTATATTTATGTAATATTTTATATTATTTATATGATTTAACAACGAAAATAATGCATTATTGTCTATTTCTATCAGAAATGTCATAGTTTATCACACGAATTCGGATCAGTAGTTAAATGTATTTATAAATAAAATTTTATCGTAAAATAAATATTTCCCGACATAAGGTTTGATATTCTTTGACAACAGGACTCTTCTCTTTTTTTCTTTTTTTAAATCCGAATTCCATGCGCTAAGGGATCTTAACGATTCCAGCACATTTTTATTTAGGCCTGACAGTTACAACCTAATAATTTCATATTAATTATCTTACGTCTCACAGCATAGTTCTCATGTACCTTTAGTTTAATTAATGAAACTCATAAACCTTATTATATACATAATCAATGATTATGTTTTATCGATTTAAGAATATAAATATTTCGCACTTTATCATCTGAACAACGTTTTTGCAATACATTTCTGATCTCGATACATTGCTTCTATTTTTTATCACGCGTTTAACGAAATTTGAAACCGTATAAAAAATATTCCACGCAACATGACAAATAGAATTGACATATTTTATTTCGAGCAAAATTCTTCAACTGAAATACTAAATTATTCAAATAATTGAAGATATAGAAGAAATGCCTTGTGCGAATGAACAGATGATATGAATATGCCAGCTTCTGCGCTACTCACGTAAAAGCATATAGCTCATGTGCAAGTGACTAAGTTATATTTTCATTTCTTATCATACATGTCCTAAATATGCCTTTTACATGAGTAAATATATATAACTGTTTCCTTAAAATATAATTGTACTTCGATGATTTGTTGTCTTCGAAAAATTTCGAAGTAGATTCATTAAAAATAAAAATTCTGTTTGAAACAAAATGAGGTGATTGTTTCTTTTACCTTCGTTGCTATGAAGTAACATTTGCATTATCAACATAATGTATACAGAATTTTGAACCATGATAAAAATGTCAAACATAAGTTCACATATTGATCAGAACAATTTTTGGTAAGCAATTCTAAATCAAACATTATTTTACACAAGACGTGCCTTTGAAATTAAATATAAAAACAGACGAAAAACGAATTCAAAGTTGAATCATACACTTGTTGAGAAACTAAAGACTTTTCATCCAACAGATCAAAATGTACTTAAAATCAATTTTGTCTGATTTTCAATTTGCAGTTTTTATGGAAAAATGCACCTTTGTAAATTTGCGTAATTGATCATCCGTATATAATGAAAATGAACGTAAATGTATGTTCACAACTCATGTTTAACAATTCTTAACCGTTTCTTATTATTTTATATACTTATCTAATTTTTATAAGCATGACAATTGCTTTCCGTTAACATTAATCATGCAATTGAGTATGACTATATCATGTACTGGCTTGGACATCTATTGAAATTTTAATTAATATTATTTCACTTACATTACGTTACAATAAACGTCGCTTATACAGTAACAACAATGTTTTCCTTTATATTCGATAACAAAATGGCATATTGAAACTTCACAATTGATTAAAAATGAAATTCAATTTACATTTTTTATATCAAAATCAATGTCTGTCAATATCTTATCCACAATCTAAACAATGTAACAAAGCTTCGCGTACATGCAGCATATGTAACTTGAATCATTTTATATAATTATTCAAAAGTGAATTGTTTAGGAAATATGATTGTACAATCGTGATAATAAATTTTGCAATTCTTCTGTCCAACTAACAACAAAATGGATTGTAATATTGCAAACAATTATTCATCATCGTCCTTCGTCAAAGTTTGTTACAAAAATTTTGCAAAATATCACAAATGTAATTCGTAGCAAAATGAGATTCAAATGTCATTATTCTGCGTCGCGATTCACGCGATTATTCTACAGTCTGATGACATGGGTGTACACAGATTTCCTTGTATAAAAATGTGTATCTTATTATTCAGGTACGAAGACCAGTATTATTTGTTCGTTTAACCATCGCTTTCTGAATAATAGATTCTTATAATTTGTAAATTTCATTATGCAGCCATTAAAATATATATACACTCTAACCGAAGCTCTACTCATTATTTCATTAATATATTTGTCAGATTCAATCTTGTTACTTGAATAGTTTTAATGTTGTTAACTAAAATTCTACGTTAATCATCCAAATGAATATGTAATAAAGCAAAGATGATATCATAGATGCCATTATCAAAATTTTGATTAATATTATATCATTAAGAACGTCTTGTTTTATTTTTCTAATGTGGAGTATAATTCGCTTGCTTCGTAAGTTATATTTTTCTTTCAAAACAACTGCCATTCGTTTCAGGAGTTCTTTTACAAGCTCAGCAATGTAACATATTTTACCTGTCACGATATAAACATGTTCATGTTTGAACTTTGTAGAGGAAATTTTGCATTTATAAATATACAAGTAATTATTGACACTAGACTTTTAGATTGACACTTGGAATTTAATATTCAAATAATGATGAAAAACTACGCAAATTTAAATAAAATGTATATACATTTTAAATAAAACTATTTATCAGAATTTATCTGACAAAACAAAAAAATATACATGTATATATTATATAATAATATATATAAATCATATAAATGCATTATATATGCACATACAATGTTTAATGTGTATTATATATCATATTTCTGTGCTTTATAATGTTTAGTTTAATTTCTTCTTTAATATTTTAAACCTTCATCAATTTTGTTGAAATTTTGTATTCAAAATCAATATATATAAACTTTAATAAAAAATAAGTATTATTTCAATTTTTGCAATAATTAAAAAATTATATTGCAAAATTTTTTTACATAAAAAGTAACATATATGTTCATATTTTTTTAAATATAAATTTTTGATCTTCAGTTGACCTGAACAATAAAAATTTGCTGTCCATTATTAATATAAACAATCATTTTTAATTAATTATATATTATTCTGTGCTTATTCAAACATCAATAATAACGAACTATGGCCAATACAAGTTACTTAAAATAAAAATAATTTTCTAGTAGTTATAATTAAAATTATACATTTTGCTGTGTCAATAAGATATTTATATATTATATAAAAATTAGAATTTAATCGAATATAAAAAATAATAAAATTACATTAGCATAATGTATCTATAGTGGGTGTTACAGTTCTGTGCTTGTAAATATTCTCGAATTATAACTACAGTATATTATCTAAATTCTTAATATTAAAAAGTAATTCTAGAAAAAACTGTTTGATTATCCTTAAATAAATATGTGTTCATAAGTACCGATTAACAAAAATCGGCAGATTTTTCATTGGATTTCGTATAATAATCATTGTTCTGAGGCATAAATATAATTTGAAATGTTTACTTCTAAGCAATTAAAATACTTATTATTTATTGACAAATTTATGCAGCCTGAAATCGAAGACATTTCGTTTCTCTGAAAAAACTAAATCTCTGTCTGCCATTATATCAATATTACATTCTTTATTATTCCGTAAACGAACTTGACTGTTCTCACCTTTGTACTTGTGCTGTTGACTTATTCTTTTTAGATCACGATGCTTCTACTCTGCCACAATTTAATTTTTTGATGTCAAAATTGTTACAAATTCTGAAACAGTAATAAGCATGTGTCATTTTATTAATGAAATAAATCTTAATAAAAGCATTAAGAAGCGGAATTCCCTACAAAGCTGATATCAATATTGCTAGATTTAAAAATGCACGAACACTTAAACCTCATTCAAATATTTGTAATAATTCACTTTCGAAGTAATAACTTCGAAATATAATATAGCATCTCTTGAAAACAAATATTTAGAGTATAAAGCATATTAATGAAGTATAAATCCGAACAAAATATAAATAAATATAGCAATACTGTATTGGTCCAGGAGTTCAATTAATAATATTAACGTATTCAGGTATACTTTATTCAACATGAATAATTCTGATTGTGCATAAATATTAAAAAACATCATTTCATTACAAAATAATTGAAGTTAATATAAATTATTCAATTTAAGTATTAACTCGCTCATGACGATAGAACACTGCCTTGTAATTTTTAAGACATTTTACTTCTTTATGCTATTCATTTAAACATAATAATATAAATATTTATATAATTTCAACATTATACTGACAATTGTATTAGTCTAAGACTAAAAGTAACTTCGAACTAATGTACAGCCTGTGCTATTATTTTTTTTTCTACTTTAGCAGCTAATACTGAGCCAGCGCTAGAAGAATTATAATGTCTGATAATTTCATCCTAGGTTTCCTACCAATTTTATGGAAGAATAAATAATTCCGGAACAGTCAATTATCTCTTATATAAAGATAAAATAAAAAAAAATGATATGAGACACGATAATGAAAAATCTTTTTTTTTTGCAAATATAAAATCATCTATAACGAGTTATAAAACTATTTCGGACTGCTTCTATGATTTTTATGATACCAAATTCGAATCTATAATAAAGTACATTGATTCTTATTCAGATTCTTAAAGTTTACTCCTCAGCTTTTTGGACACTATGTAACTTTTTAAGGAAGCATTACTGCTTGTTAAAACTATTCATCTCAGTAACTTACATGTTTCACTTCTATTTTATAATAAATTTCAAATATACGAGAATATTATTTTATTTAAAAATATTCTTAATATAACTATAATATAACTGTTCACGATTACTATACATTTTTATATTTGATTTTAATTATAGAATAAAACATTGAAGAAAACCAAGGTGAATGTGCTCAAAACAATTACATAAATGAAATAAGAAATCTTTTTATTATTTTAGAATATAATTATTATAACTCGAAAATAAATATTAATAATTTAAATTTAACTTTAATCCTCTCTCATTTTCTATCACGTGTAATACTAATTAAACTGAAAATAATAGTTTTATAAGATATCGCAATGAAGAGAACACTAATTAAATTTCATTGTTTTATGTATTTATACTATATTAATATAATATTATTGTTAAATATGCATCTCAACTTTACAGTTAGGTCAATCAATAAAAGGATACAATGAAGAGGCAATAATGCACTTTCGCTGTAAATTTTAAAATATACATAGATATATAACAAACGTGATAAAAATTAGTCGTATACGTGGAAAATCTAAAAATTTAATTGTTCCACAATCTAAAAAAATCTATATAATTACGCGTTACATTAATATATATTTTATCACCTTGCAAATTAAATTATTTATTATAAAATTATTTTCAAAGCTTATATTAAAATTAAATTGATTCAGATTTCTTTGTTCTCTTTACAAGTAGAAATTCATACTTATGCAAAAAAATTGAAATTTCGCGTAAATATAAACAATATTCATAAATATACATATTATTTTTCAAAGAAATTGCTTGTTTCTATTAATATTAATGATCAGGCTTTTTTATTATATATTGAAATCGTTTATTGTTTAACTTCCATAAATTGTATTAATTATATTTTAAATGTAGAGAAAAATTATACTATATTAATTTAAAAAATTACCATATGTATAATGAACGGAAAACACGCGTAACAAATTAATGTAAAATATATTAAAATTAAAAACAAATATTGTAATAAGCATAAAAATGATTCTGACTTTTCTTGTATTATATAATAAGTGTTCTGGTTTTTCGCGCGTTTCTCACTTTTATTCCATATACATTAATTTATTAAATTTAAATTTTGTTCTTGTATAAAATAAATTCCATTTTGTGCGTTAATTTTCTGAAACTAATATTAACTTCAGAATTTATTTCAGTTATGGTATAGGTTTAAGTTCACTAACTTTACCGCAACTAGAATAATAAATTTCCAGTTTTAAAGTCTCATTAAGTTTTCATTTATATTCATACTTATGTACACTAACAATCATGTATTACATAATATAATGTAAAATATTTAATCTCACATATATTATAAATATGAAATATTTACCTTCATAATTTACCATGCCATCACCATCTAAATCTGCTTCCTTTATCATGTCATCGACTTCTTCTTCTGATAGTTTTTCTCCTAAATTCGTCATAACATGTCGCAGCTCGACTGATGATATCATGCCATCATTATTCTTATCAAATACTCTGCGAAAATAAAATGTCTTGTTAATTTAACTCGAATGAAATTTATAAATACTAATGCATGCAAAAATGTATACGCTTTCTTACATGGTATATAAGGATATTGAATATGTCACCACATATGCACCGATATGTATTATACAAGGTGTTTATATTAAATTAAATTATTATGCTACTTAGAATATTTCAAGACAAAAGCATTATACGAGAAAAACGTTCGCAATAAATCATTAATATTTTCAAAATAAACATGATAAATATCCCTTTGTTCTATAGGGCTAGAGAACAACGTTGAAATTTAAATTATGAATCCGACAGTTTTTATTGTAAACTCTTATTCCTCAGAAAAAGTGCGTAAAATTCGTTCGAAACATTTTTGAACGGTTATAGAAAGTTCTGTAATTAGTGAAAATCGATCGACAAGCAATGTCCAAATTACATGTGTCATAAATAGAGTTATAATTAACAAAAATTAGATGATCTTCATTTATAATGACAAAAATAATTGAAATCTCATTCCTATGCAGAATTGAGAATTCATGGTGATGATAGTTTTCTGTTCTTCGAAGGTGATTAATTATTGTGAATCCTCTTGCCTCTCACCATGCAATTCTCATAATTTGCTCATCAACAATATCAAATGCTCAAAATAGTGGCCATCAATTTCAATGCACTTGTTGAGTTTTGACTGAATTTTTGATTTTACTGATATTAGACCACTTTAGGCAAACAATGTTAGGCCAATGTAAAACATTGTTTCATTCTGATGCTTAAACAAAAAAGATAAATAAAAATATCAGTTCCTGATATCAATTTAATGTTGGCCCGATTTCCCACGGTTGGAAAACGGTCTGTATTACTGCGTGGGTAGTTTCTGAAGTATGTACACATAATGCGGATGATACTATATAACTTCAGCATTTACCAAACACTTGCGTGAGCAATTCTTCATCGTCAAGATGTTTCTTGGATGCTTGGAATATGAGCCACTACCGCTAGTACCAATGCTTCATTATCTTCTTCACAAACATTTGCTGTACGCATTTTTGTAATTTTCACGCAGGAAGACACTCCCCTTGAAAATATTACGGGTTTATTTCGAACATTTTGTTCGTAAAATGCTTATTTTTCAAGATATTCTGAATTATTAACTTGAAATACACGCCCTTTACATCAAAGATTTATTTAAATCATTTATAAAATTGTATAATATAGTTTAAATATATAATATAATACAATATAATTTAAATAATGCATAAAATAGATCAAACAATTATTTTTTTTTAATCATATTGCTTCGTCTAATCCGTAAATTATCTCCTATAAATAAAATGGTTTTAAAAGTTGAACAAAATGTAAATTTTGGTGCTAAAAATGAATCCTGCATGGAAAAATTGTTTACAAAATATAATGCAATTGCTTTGAATTCAGCTGTATATAACGTGCAATAAAATTAATTGATTAAATTTACAAACATTTGTAGCAATTCCAATATAAAAGAACGTGATTGGAAAAGTATTATTTAATATGCATACTGGCGTAAATAAATATAGAGATCGAATAATTACTATTTCATAATAATTGTATCACATAAACCTGTAACGTTGAATTATACCATGTGTAATAAATTTATAAACAAAAATCGGTACTCTAAACCCTTTACAGCCTACAGAAACGAAAGAAGTATAAAAATAAAGTACCGCGATTGTTTAACGTTATGAATAATTTTTATTACATACTGACGTTTTGACCTGTATAAAATTAGTTTTCATATTAAAAAGCAAACAAATAAAAATAATAATACATTGAGGAAATGTCGGAAAAATATCAAATTTAGCCATTTGTGGATTTGAGTTTTTTGCGTTGAATATTAATTCATATTTGATACTTTAACTATTAATAATAATAATAATAATAATAATAATAATAAAATAATATATCAGAAGTAATCTTGTTATTATTACATGAATATTAAACAGAAATCTGTATACTGCAGGTCTGTTAAATTACCAACAAGTAATTACCAATAAGTCTTTATAGCCTATTTTATATATTATAAAAATAATGATTTTTTATGATTATTAAATATAATTATTTTAAATATTATAATAATTTTATGTATGGAAGAGATATATTAGGTTGGGGAAAAAGAAATCCATTATTTTTTCGGTAGATGGCTGTAGTGATCGATATCTCGTAAATTATCGATCAAACAATTTCAAATTTATGCTCGTTGTCAAGGTAACAGTTCGCA
>JABFOX010000589.1:0-15887 GCA_022817665.1 Axea sp. ZL-2020
AAAATTCAAGTTAAAAGTATATTTTTTGTAATGAACGGGAACCTTATAAATATATTGGGCAGTTAACGTTATTATCAATAGTTTCTTTTATTATTGTAACGAGATATTTTTCTATCATCTCACTAAGAAAATACATTAACTGAATTGCCATTGATTCAACAGCATAATCTATGTTCCTCGGTTGGATCAAACTAACAAGTTAAAACAAGTTTTATTCAACATTGATAGTCCAAGCTACATCAAAATTAGCTTTTTAGAAAATTTAGAAAACAAAAAAAGACTTTTTAGAAAATTTAAATATTTTAAACCAACTGTATTTGATTTAACTATATGTAATTTTTAAACACTTGTATGTATAATAATTCTATTATACATTTATATTCGAGAATACTTACTATTTTAGCGTTAGATAGTAATCGAAATATAGTCTGCATACGTTAAAAAATGCAATGTTAACGAAAAAATAAAAGGGGTGTACAAATATTATTCAATTGCATGAATTTTTAAATTAAATTTTTAAACGAGCTCACTTATTCATTCTTGAACGATTATTTCTAAGCATTCATTGTTAGCATTTCTTTTTTTTTTGACTGTTTTTACTAAAGTAAAATATTTATTTTTTTTTTTTTTTTTAATTATATTATTATCTACACCAATTTCATAACGTAATTGAAAGTGAAATTGTCGATGAATTAACATAAAATATTTATTCTAGAGCCCCGAAATGATTTTATTTATAATGTATTGTAATAAATGCTAATTTGATGTTTAAAATTTTCAAGAACAAAATAATTCCCATAAATGATTATATTGAAGTAAAATGTAAAAAAATTTTTCGTTTAATTTATATTAATTATTCAAGAATTATACCATTTAGTGGAATCGGTTTAGGTGAAAATAATAAACATCACAATTATTCATTACCGAGTTCATTATGGACGCGAGATATTCATAATGCAAAGTACTGGTGTAAGACGAAAAATACATTGAGAATAACTTTAAGTGAAACTCCTCTTTATTCGAGATGCAATAACTTTTTCAGTTGAAAGAACTGAATCATATTAGAGCCATTAAAATCAGTTATAAAAATTATTCTATTTAATATTAATTTTGACGGTAAATGACTCTCATTATGTGTTTTTAATCTTTGGTACATTTATTATATTTATTCGAATTTGTACTGTATTTTATAATAACATTGTGTATAAATTTAATCATCTTTCACAACTAAAATTACAAGGGCATATCAGAATTTTTTCTACGTTGGAACTTAAATTTTTTCAATTGTTTAAAGCTATTTTTCATCAGTTGACATTTATCACGAAAGCTTTCAATTTCCGTTAGTAGATTAGATAATGCCGAAAAATAGGAACATATTTAAGTGAAGCGAAATAAGATGTTACAGTGAAAGTTTAAAAAAATGCTGAGAAGTATTTTTGCTTCTTCATGGTTATATCGAGTTGCGAAAAGTTACGAGTAGTTCTTTTGTATAAAAGATATTTAAATTTAAATATTAAATAAATTTTAATTTGTAATTTTATATATATTCGAACTTCATAAAAGGAATGGTTCCTTTTATGCTTGGTTAATTATTTATTCAAAAATAATTATAACCATTTTTTATAGTATATTGTTGTACTTACATTAAAATAAAAAAAGTTATAATTTTTACGTTTCTTGTATCAAGCTTTTTCATGTCTCAAGATCATGTCGTTTATTCAACCTAATAATCGTTGGATGTGGGTCAGTTATGAGTATTGAGTTCCGTTCAATTGTTTTTCACATATAGTACAGTAATATTTTTTAGCTCTAATTTTCTTATCTATTGAAATCATTTAATAATATGATTTCTCTTTTATGTGTTTTAGCATTTTTATTGTCAATGGTGTATTTTTAAAAACATCTGTTATAGTATAAAAGAATTTTCAAATGACCAAATGTATTCTGTTTAAAATATCATCATAGGAATTGTCCTTTGCTGTTTTTCTTACTTTCGTTTTAGTGCATCTATAAATTAAACACCGTAGAAATATTTGAGCAATAAATAATTATTAAATCTAATACCCTAATTTGAGCATAGTTTGAAAAATTGCTTTATAGTATTTATAATGTTTGAAATCATTGTCCTTCCGACCAACTCATTTCGGAATGAATAAAGACTTTCAAAATTTTATTTCTTAAAAACAATTTTAAACACAAATTTTAACACGATGCTTAACTGTATGTCAAATAATTATATCTAGTTATTGGAGGTCTTCTTATAAAATATAAGACCACCTTTTAAAAAAAGATTCATCTTACAAAATGATATTATTCTATTTTCTGGTTCAATTTTATACGCTCCCGAGTCAGCTGTTCAGCAAAATGCTTCTTTAACAATAAAAACTTCTTCATTATAAAATACTCAAATTAATATTGCAAAAATAACGTAGGTTCATATTCAGCATAACAATCTCTTTTCCACATAGTTGTACCTGACGTAACACTAGGTTGAAGTTACTGTGACTAAGATGGATGATCGTTTTGTCCTCTTTCAAAGTTGTTGCGCGAAGTAGTCTCCTTTCAAGCAAGTCATCCATGTTTCCAACCTCTAAGATTCGCTTAACCAACTTCTGGACAAATGCTCCTGACTTTCTTAGTATAATATAGCTGCTACACATCACACTTTCGGCATAATTTCGTATTGAATACTTTGTTATTACTCCATCTCCGATTAGCAGTTTTATAATTATTACGATCATTAATTGTAAAACTGGTAAGTTTTCATCTATTTGAAATACATTTAAAAACAACATTTTAATGTTAACTGTCATTACATAGCAAAGTAGCGTTAGATTTCACG
This sequence comes from Axea sp. ZL-2020, assembly GCA_022817665.1. Taxonomy (NCBI): domain Eukaryota; kingdom Metazoa; phylum Arthropoda; class Insecta; order Hymenoptera; family Scelionidae; genus Axea; species Axea sp. ZL-2020. The sequence goes on from JABFOX010000589.1 coordinate 2,843, forward strand.
TTTATATTGTATTATGATTGACATGCAAAATGATAAAAAAAAAACTTAATTTGATCATTTATAGTTATTACAATAATTATAATCTAACTTTTTTTATTAAAATATATCATTAAATCACTATGAAAATAATTCATATCAAATGTCAGATTAGATCTAAAATATACAGTGCTATATATCAGATGTGTATTAATACATCGCAAACAAACCTAAGTGCTATGACAGGGCATTTTGATGTATATATATGTATATATAAAACATACTCTTTCATTGTTCTATTAATAATCTTAATTTAATTCAATTAAAATCAATATCATTGCAACTCAAATTGTTTGGAGAATAGTATTAATTAACACATTTTTAAAGATTCATTTCATTTTTAGAAATCAAAAAGTGTTTTTACTTATACCTATTTATATTTGTTCACTATAGTAATTTTTAAATCTGAAAACATTGTAATTAGTGTAATATGTTGATAATTTATATTATATATATTTATATTATTTATATTTTTATTTTTTTGATAACTTTCTATTTTAATGACTCATTCATTTATTAAATTTGAATCACATTCATTTAAAAATAAACTTAAATAGAATTCACAAACAATAAACATTAATATTTTAATTAATTTTCTACTCTATATTTTCATTATATCAATATAATAATTAATTCTCAACATAATGTAAAACTTTTGAATTAAATTAAATTATATGCCAGTGTCGAGTTATTCATGCTAGGATAACGGAAATTTTACTAAGAAAGAAGAAAATTTACTAAAAAAAATCAGTCAAAATTTGAAAAGAAAGAAGGAAAGAAGATAAACGCCAAAATGTGGAAAAATCTTTATTCTTAACTTAAATATTCAACACACTGATATATATGTGTATGTGTGAGTGTCTTTTAAATATAAATTCACAACTTTTTGTTTGACAGTTTAAAATGGATTTCATTTATTATGGATACTACTGGATTTCATTCATCCATCATATACAATAGATAAGTTGTTCTCTGATAATTATTAAATCATGTGTCAATACCGTCAATGTCTAAATTGTGTTCGAAATGTTTTATGTTAGGTTTAATTTTTACGGAAATTTTTGTTTTACATATAAATACCATAAGTAAATTATTAAACGAAATAATAATAAATACGGACTACGATGCTTAAGTTTTGGAGATTCAAAGACAACTAAATTGCAGGGTCGAAACGTAACGATATGTTTTCTGTTAACGTATTTGAATTCTGAAAACGTAACAAATTTTCTGTTAAAAATAACACAAATTGAAATGTATAAAACATTAATTAATGGAGAAGTTTGAAAAAATTTGTTTCAAATTACACATATTTTTATCTTTTGGAATTTTGTATTGGTGCATTTCACGATACATTTATAAATCTACCAGACTTCGAAATTTTGTTCAATCGACAATTTACCTTGTACATGTTATTCCAATTCTATGAGAAAGCATTTGCTGATATGCAACCGTGAACGTGAACCGAGGGAACTTTGCCGTTTATTTTCCGGATCCACGTGACTGAGAAAATAGTTGAAAATAAGTCGAATTTGTTTTCATTCTGTGCAACATTAACAATAAATCGTGCATTGACGCGTAATAATGTTTTTCGTACTACACCGTGCACTTTGAATTACCGCTTTCTAAAATAGAGCATCACCAAAACTGATGAGTAATTAATTTCATCGTTTGCTTTATTGATGCGTTTCGTTTACTTGTATATCAAAATCGAAAGAATTATTGATAATATGTTACACTCCGAATTTTTAACCAGTGATGTGCACAAAAAGGACCACCCCGATTCAACTTCGTTGTTCAATAATTTTCAATTTATATGCCCATATTCCCTACATTGACTTTATGTATACACATGGATAACCGTTGGTCAGTTTCCTGCGTACGAGATAAACCTTGGCTGAGTTCCCTTCGGTTTTCATCATTTTTCTTCGTTTCTATCGTAACATCCTCGCCCATTCTCTTGTTTCCACTCGAGTTTCCCAACCCTACGACTCAATAGAGTTGCGTAGAACTATACAACGGCCTTCTCGAGCAATCCATTTCCAGATTAAACACGCATAAAACTCTACTCTGCTGTGGCATACACAAGAATTTTTCACTCTTGTCGAAAGCGTAGAACACTTGGTAGAAAGAAAAGCGCGTACCGTTTACGCTTGATAATCGTTCTAACAGGGTCGTTGTACAATGCACCTAAAGACGATTCAAGAACGTCAAAATTATTCAGTAATTGTGATCTTGTAATCTCCTCGTCTGTCCTTAAGAAAAAAAATAAATGAATTCGCTGAACTTCGTCTTGCACTTTATCAAGTCAGACAGTCTTCAATGGTAACTCAACGATTGTAATAATTTATCAAACGACAAAAATGAGCTCACTTTACCTTAAATTCTTGATTTAATTAGCTAATCACTGATTAATCGCAAATGGTAAAATTAATTATTAATCGGGCTTATTTTATGGGACCTTTATTATCACGAATTTAACTTTTAGTAATTAATTTTCGTTGCGTTAAACGTCGTATTAGTTCAACTGCAAACAGACTTTAATGAAAATAGTATTATCGCAAACTTAAAAGTTACACTTGGTGCTGTGCAGTTCCTAAATGTAATTCAGTACATGGAAATATCAGTTTACTCGTGTAAAGAAAATTAAGCAAATTTTTATCAAACGGGTGTTTATAATTTATAAAACGGGCACACGTGGTTCGTCAAAGATGCGTCGTGTTTAAAATTGCATACCTGGGATTGAAATCCCAAATTCTCAAGTACAATAAAAGCTCGAGTATAAATTACGAAGGTACATAAAATGTTATTACAACAGATTCCAGTGTATTCAAAGCTCCTACGCAACATCTCACGAAGAGCTTATAATTAACAAATGAGAATAATTCGTTAATCTCTGTGCATAATTCAGTGAAACAACAATTTTAACCGAAACAAGGACGCAAGCAACCTTGACTTACAAGATAAGTTCACAACAAAACCGCACATCAATTGCGAACGCATCTGCAGCTAACGACTATGCAGAGTCGGATCGCTTGCAGCACTTTCCACGAGAGAGAATATAAGAGGCAAGAGGAAGAGTACCTACATGTTCTGGGGCCGGGTCAAATCACTCGGTAGTTCTTGTAAAATTAATTAAACGCCTAATAAGTTTTCAACGCACGTCTCATTAAAACCGGAATACAGCAAGCTGGGGAAAACGTAGAAGGAAACGAGTGAGACAGAAAGAAAGACAGGAGAGCATTTAGATGACGGGAAATGGAGAAAACATTAAAAGTAATCAATCGTGCGCGTGCATTATATTTGTTTTTATAGAGGCTGCGGGGTTGATGTGGGTGTTTGTACGCTGCTTGAAGCGTTAAGCTCAGCAAGGGTGAGTGGGAGGCGAAGACTCGGGTGAAGAGTGACTGTTGACGTAACATGATGTGAAGAGGATGGTGTTTAACTAGAATCCATACACGCTCAAGTGTGTATTAATACGTCCTAATTGTGAATGTAATCATTGCACCGCTCTTTGCATCTACAGAGGGGCACATGGGATGTAAAACCAAGGACGATTTTAATGCAAAAAATCAACGAGTCGAATTAATTCGATGTTTTTCGGGATTTTTGTTTTCGCTCTAGTTTACTTCCGATAGCTTTTAGTGTACCATTAACGCCAGCTCGTCACGCGATGAAAAGCTATTGTTAATAAGCCTGGATGATTAAAAACAGTGTTGTGCAAGTGTCGGTCGTTTGTAATTTGCGTCGCGTAAGTTTGTATCACACTGTTGTGATCAATTACTTGATATGTTGAACGTTATGTTAAATGAATGTAGATATTTGCACGGCGTGGAAAAAACTGTGATTTTACCATTATTTATGGACTGTTTCTTTCATTCGACTTAGCTGAATTGTTTTTAGATTCGAATCAAGATATTCTAAAATGTAATGACTCCTTGATTTATACTGATCTTCATCGACGATATTCCGCAACATGATGTTTTAAAAATTGATGTGATTTTAATTCATATTACACGTCTTTTACTTTAATTACTAAAAGCGCTATTGCTATCTGATCGGGCAATGAACAAAAGCTCGCTTGTTCATGAGAATTTCGTATACGCATTATTATAAAGTATTGAATGCAATGTTTACCACGGTAAAATAAACAAGATACGAATTAAAATGTACTTTCATCTCGCAGAAGTAATTTTCAAAAATTGTAACACTAGTGTCACACTTGGAATATATTTATATACATATGGTACTTTCTTTTCTAATTTAAAAATATTTGTATTTTGATGCATATTAAATATAACTGCACAATAAATAATATATCACTCAGCTATAATTCGCTCCTATATTTTTATCGGCAGTAAAAATAAAAGTAAAAATAGCAATTTTGCATTCGAATTATCAATGGCCATTTTATATTCAAATAAAAACGAATCGTCTCTCCACGTTACGGTAAAAGACTATTCGAAAATCGCAACGTAAAAAAAAACTGATCCATAAAATTTGTTTATTCACCAAACCAATGGAAAACAAACAGAAGAAATATTGTAAATCACATGAAACATTGTATAGCAATTTTTGTATCTTTTCGAATTCTATCCAGCTTTAATTTATGTGCTTGGAGGGACATATATTCGATATGTCACAAAGTCAATGCAACAGTGCAAATAAATAACCTTAAGAATTGTCCTCTTCGAATACAATTTATGGAAACCCTATGTGTTCCCGCGGCTTGCGCGGTGAGCCCTACAACATCCGAGTGTAGAAAAATTCAAAACAGAAAACTGATACTCTATACGTTTAAATAATTCATAAGCAATACCACCTCAGTAGTCGTAGTCACGTTCTAGTTACACTCCTGATTGGCTCAAATTTACGAGCTATTGTGGCCTGATTGGGTACGCTTGTGCAATGGGTGAAGATTTTGCAAGAAAAGTACTTTATCGCTCGAAACTGTCGCTTTCGAGCGAGTTTTTCAAAGAAAATACGCTGAATATTTTTCGGGAATAACGAAAACTAAAATTCGAATCTTTATACACAAACTATTTCATAGCAACTTTATTCCAGCAGAAAACGCACCTAACATTATTATTGTTGTTGATGTTGTAGTTATTATTAGAAAAAATTAAAATTAATATAATTACAATTATAAGTATCCCCGTTTCCGAGTTCGACAATGATATTATGCCTCGCACATGTCCACGTGGGGTGCAATTCAACTCCGGTCTGGTAGACTTCATTGCCTGTGACACTTTGATGCTACTCTAGTTACAGAAGCAAGGTTCGGATGGGAACTGTGTAAGGCAGTTATGAGTTACCCAATTGTTTTGTCATTGTTCATGGACTGTTTATATTTCATTGATTCTGTTACCTATCACTAGTTTTGCTACAAATATAATCAAGCTATATAAATAATATTTTAAATAACACAAATTCAAAAGCGACATTTCCCTCAGACGCATTAGTACCGAACCTTTAAGATAAAACATTATTTTTTATTATTTTATTATTATTAATTATTTAACTGATTGACACGGTCAGTCAAAGTTGAGCTATAAAAAATTGTAATTTAATTAACACGTCAACAGATTATAACCGCATAACATTCAAAGTATCAAAGGGATTAAACATTTTATAGCATTCGTAGCTGTTTTCGTTATTTCAGCTGGTAAATACGATCTTTTTACCACACCAATCATTTGAATATTTCGCATTGCTTGCGCATTATAGTATTGTGGGATTTAAATGAAAGCCTTCTATGTCAAAAAATAACAGTGTTTTGCCATTTGAATCAATATTGTTAATCGATTGCACAGTCAATATTGCGATGTAGTTCATTTGAAAAACTATAACCACAGTTAGACAAAATATAAAAGTTATTATTTCCTACTTTACACCTTGCGGAAGGTAAAGTGATTCGTAAATATACAATGTTCGGAAATGTTATTTATACCTCTTTACTGAGGTAAACAGTGTGGACTTTAGAATAAACACGTTACATAAAAAGGTACTTTCGTAAAAAAGTGAAAATAAGGAGTTTTATATCTATTTTTACAGAGTAAAGTTAAAACCCGTAAGATAATCACATTTTATTGTAAAACAGAAATGATTCCTTTTTGTGAAAATATTTAGTTTTAAAATTATAATACGGGAACAATTTATTTCATACATGTCAATTTACAATATGACATATATTTTTGAGTGATGAATTTAATTAAAAGTGATTTCTGTTATTCGTGTCACGATATTATTCGCAAGGAAACTTAAATCATAAATATATGGAAGTAAACTGTAATAAGTCAAATTTTTTTTTTAAATTTGAACTCAAATACTTGAAATAAAAATCCCGAGATTAACTTTATTTTAAATTCATGTTTAACTTCAAAAGCTAAGTAACATTTATCTGGAATACTTATTTTGAATCACAGTTATTGTTACTATTCATCGTCATTATATATCAAGACAAGAAATTTAAGGATACATTCCTCGTCGATCTAGTGTCAATAAATAATAATAGAACGCTTGTAAATGTAAAAACGTGAATGCTTATAAATAAATGTAACTATCGAAACGGGTTTATCAAGCATATTTTAGCATTATTGCATCTAATGCAATATATCCTTATTAATATTCTCTTTTGGAATCCATTGACAAGTATCCGGTGATCAGGAATAAAAATGCGATTGAGAGGGTTAAAAACACAACACAAATATGCGTACTTCTCAAAAGATTCTATTTTCTTTATCATATCTGTACAATTTATTTTCAGATACATAACTGTTGAGTTAGGTGATGAAATACCAACTCAACCTATCGCAAAATAACAAATATTCCACCTTAGGGTCAAGCATCATTTGCTCTTAAAAGGATCGACCACTCAATCTGACAGTCAAATACTAATTAACCCTTATCGGTCGTTCCTAGCTATCGGTCGCCAAAGTAGTGTTGTCACGTGAGAGGTGACTTACGACCGGTAAGGGTTAATTATTTGAAGTTCAATCAGTTCACTTGTTTAGCATATATTGTTAAAACCTTCATTTATGGTGAAGCGTACGTTTATTGTACTAAGCATGAATAAATATATCTGTGTTGTTTTTATAAATAATTTCATAATTTTTGTTTAGTTATTTATTGATTACTTTTGGTTTTCATTCACGAAAATAAAAACGAACGCTTGAATTTTTCAACGATAGTGATTATCGTTTTATTTATTTTTATCAAATCTAGTTATATTTCTGTTTACTATTTCATTACACATTGAACGCGGAAATGATATTATGGGTTAAAATTTCACAGCACATTGTATGTAACTAGATTATACAATACGTTATACAGTCTTATTAAATTATACTTGCTGTGTTATTAAGATATCTTATCTTATTAGTGTGCTGCAGTAGAACGTACAAATTCATTAACATTTCTAATGGTTTATCGGCAAATTTCATAATGAAATATCTTCATTTTAAATTAGAATTAAACGTTTATTTTTTTAAAATAAGACAATTTTCACAATAAAAAATATGCGAAAATAAATATATCCACTTCCGGTACCAAAATGAAGTATGAAGAAGTTCGTATAATGAATGAATAAATTAGCATAATTGAAACGTAACGTTCATGGCTGGAATTCGCAATAATTTTGTATCTCAACAAAAAATGTAACGAACGCTTTACGAAACTTGTAGGCAACCGCGTGTTTCGGCTTTGGCGCTAAATTAACGGCCATGGTACGCGTTGAAAAAAAAAATTTTCTTTTCCGTATGTACATTTTCTGGCTAATGTGTGTGACTATGTATTTTGCCAGTTTTTTTTTCCCCCTTGGTCTGCGAGAGTGACCAACTACGCTTATTCGATGTAACACGTCGCTTGTAACGTAATGAACGTCGTAATAGCAATGGGTAACGTCAGACAGGGATGCGCATCAAGTTGGTTTTACGAGCTGCATCGAGACAGCTAAAATAACTGGCTGCTCTAGCGCGCCTATTTCTCTCTCGTCGACGTGTTAGTCGAGTTCGTAACTATATTTGTCGTTGCAGAACGAAGCGTAACGGGAAAACGAGGGCGAGGGAAGCATGATAGCCAGCAGCCGATTGCGAATTACTGTTTGACGTTGGTAAACTTTTCGCGAACTTTTTTACACCAACCCGGTTCGCTTCCTTTAACCCGTTACCCTTTCGTTTGTCATTTTCGCGAACCAATTTTTGCATCGATTTTATAACACATGCGATTATTTTAATTGGAATTCTGTGATTTTATAAACGAAACACAGAGAAATAAAAGACAAATAATTTAATTGATTTCGACGTCCATTCCACTTTGCATTTTGTTTTTTAAAAATGTTTTTTACACATTTTTGACGCTAAATAATTCAGCGATTATTACACACAAACAGTGATATGGTTAATTTTAGAATTGTGGTATTTACAAATTATCGATGAAATATGATAGTGATAGAAAACAATTCTAATTACGTATGTATTATTATGCTTAACTGAGCGAATTAATTAATTATTATTGAATGTAATAGTTTTTAGAATGACAGTATATTTAATACAAATAAAAGAAAATTAATCATCCGAAACATTCGTATTTAAAGATAATTTTAAATACACTTATTTTGTTATTTGTTAACAACTGAGACAATATTGATCAAAGAATGAAAAATTCCATTACTTTATTTTCTCAATGTAACAAATTAACGTATCAGTAAAAGAAGAGCGATTACAAATTAATGAAGACAATGAAACATTTAATCAATTTTAACGTAATTTAATAGAGTATTTAAAATAAAAATGTTGATTTCATTTATATAAAAAAATTGAAAAACGCCATATTAAAACAGCAATAATCATCTGAATTTTGTAAAATTTAATTTATCATTAATTAAGAATTCGACGTTTCTGATTTTTCCAATAAAAACAAATTGTGTTTGAACAATAATTTTATTAATTTAATTTTTTTATTGATAGAATTTTGTGTAAGTTCCAAATGATAAACTTAGAATGAAAAATCGATCGGATATACTATTTTACACGTGTTCATAAATAATTGTTGATTTTCTGCGATATTATGTTAACCTTCCTAAGTATTACTTAAATTTTTTTTATGAAACAACGATTTTCAAAATGAATAAAGAAACTGAAATAACGCTGCATTTGTATGTAAAGTCGTTTTAAAAAGTTATACTGAATAAAGAAGCACAATTCTCTTATAATTAGAGTACTAATTTTAATCAGCAGCGACGTGGAAAAATTTACTTTGGTTCAACCGATGAGCAAAAGTTGCCAGTAGTTTAGCCGGAATAAAACCATAGTTTTTTCAGAGTAGCCATGGATTGAGTTATAACGTTATACTATAGTGTGTTTGCGGTTTTTGAGCAAAATTCGCAAATAAAACTGTATAAAAACACGTTACGTTACAGACGTAATAATTAACATGGATGAACAAAAATTTATAAATTAAAAACATTTCCTTTGACATGGGCTTCATTCCATGTTGCCAACCTGACGATACGAAGTCGTTTCCTAACTAAATATATTTTTTATAATAATAACACTTATTATGTATATCAAATAAAACACATATAAGAATTTGTATATATATATATTTCTTGTTCAGAACATTTTTCACCACTTGTTGATAAGTAATTGGACAAATTGGTGTTGTACGCATCTAAAGATTTATGTTTATATTAAATTACTTTACCATTCTCTTTTATTATAACTAAATGTATAAAAAGTAAAAAGTAGCTGAATAAAGTTTGAATTAAAGTTATAAAAACAACTATAACAGTTTGGAATATTTTGTTGTTATAGTGCCAATTTTGCGACGTAAAAGTTTTATATTAATTGAAAAGTATTTTATTATCCAGGTTTAAAATATTAATAAACTAATTTTTAACTCTTTTTCCACTTATATTAGTCGCATAAACGAGTAGAGATAAATATACTTTATAAATAAATATATGTATTTGTCCATGTTAATTTATTAATAATGTTTTTAATTTGAAATCTAAATAATTTGTTTGATTTAATAGTATAGCAACTTATCATTAAATAAGAAAATTCTCTGAAATAATTTCGTTAGTAAATAACGAATTAACATCGGTATTATATTCAGGAGCCAAAACAGTCATCTATTAAACATATATATAGTTACCAGATTTTTTATATGCTTTTAGTGCCGGAGGCCGATATACCGGCTCTTGCTGCACTGGCGAGAAATGCCGGAGCCGATATATCGGCCCGCACCTTGTAACGCTTTACTATTCACATTGCGAAAGAACTCTATCTCCAAATAAAAAATCAGTGCGATTGTTTTATTTACTATTTCGTCCTTGATACACTACTTCTTGAATTATGTAAATATTCTTTTTTGTTTGGTTTTTATGAGCCTTCTTCCAAACCCTAGTAAAATCGAGAAATTCAACCAATTTTTCTCGCATCGTCACCTCTATTTCGCCCGGCTCTAAAAGGGTTAAAATGATAAACAAAATGTAATTTCTGCCAAACGATAAAACGTGAATTGTTTTTACTTTTTCACTACAATTAAAAAGACGCAGGTAGGATTATATTCGATATTTTGTATTGTTTTTCATCAAAGATTTTTTTTACCATTTTAGAACTAAAGTAAATTCACTATGAGATCCTATTGTGCTATAATTTCATGATTACGTACCCGATATAAGGTCATTAAAGGAATGTAATATAGGACATTGTTTGTAATTTCATTTAGTCGCTAATAGTATGTATTTGTCATTGCAATTACATATATTTTTTTTTAAAGATACAGTAGATGCATTACGGTGATACAATAGTACAGTCTGAAGAAGTTTTAATAATCGGTGTTGCGAAATATATTTTCCTTGTAACATTATAAGATATGTCTCATAAAGTATTTCAAATTCTGATCTTTTAGAACTGATAAATTCGACTTCACACAAATAGGTTTGAGATCATACGTTCATGTATGGTTGCCATTAATAGGACGGTTTTTACTAGCTTTTCCTAATTACTCCAATTAGAAGCAGAGTAAAATATTTTCACAATTCTGTCAGTGATTTTGGTTTCTCATATCTAAACTATAAACGAAATTGGTCTGATATGATCGGGATTAACTAAGAAAATTTATTTTGCGAAATACGAGAATAACTTTACTTGGATTTTGTGAATAATCTTGAAATACTTTTAAATTAGTTTTAAAAAATTAACAGCTTCTAAATAAAGAATAGTTTTAATCTATGATCAGTATTCCCTACTTGGTACTCATCACGTCAACCTTTTTAAAGATAAAAAGAGTACGTTATTTCTAACTATATTTGAGAGATTAAATAATTATTATTTCATATAATTGTATGCATATATAAAAATTAATTTTTGTATATACGTATGTATAAGTTAACTTAATTTTTTTGTTTCAATTTAAATTAAAACAATTAATTTTATAAAGATTCAACAAGAATTAGAAAATGAGGAAAAGAGTGATACACGTATCCACCAATAGTTCGAAGAAACTGCTCGAAATGCATGTAAATATGTGTCCTAATCAAAAGGCGTTATTTCATTTGTATCATTTAAATCATTTTGTCGGTATAATTTTTCCAGTTTTTTCACCCAAGAACATGTTTAACATTTCTTAAGTTTTATTATAAATAAAGCTAATTTATCTCGTGTGTACATCGGTTAACGAAACAAAAAGTACTGATTGTATGTTAAAATAATTCATGTTCCTGAACTATTCAAACGTTCCAGAAACTTTGTAATTAAGTGATGCAACATTCTGAAATGGGCCATTATCATTTTGCAATAACATTGCCAATATGTTCTTAATACTGAACTAAAAAATCCTTTTAAATGAAACTACATGTGAAATAAATAAAATAGAATTTGAAACTATTCTAATATGGTATAGTAATGAAAATATAAATTTAAAATTAATCCATTCATTTGTCCATTCATTTTTTCATGTGAACAAAGAATCGTGTAAAAATTTTATTAAGAGTAACACACAGTACATAATGGTTTAATAGAAATAAAAATGAGATGTTGAAGGAAAGACTTCACTGACAAATTGATAGGCCTATTACATTGTTCATTTATATGTGTAGGTAACACCCCAAGAGCATACGGACAGCGTAAGAAATATAAACTTGATATTTATAAGCTTATTAAATCTTGTATCGAAAGTCCATAACAACAAAAGTTTCTAAAATTCATAAATAACAGCATAAAGAAAAATCTTCGATAATCTCTGGCCTAATATGTCCAATATCATGTGGTTTATATAGAAAATAAAACCCATTAAACTCCATTATGAAGTTAAAATACCTGTTTGTAATGAAAATCGCAGTTCAATGCTCTTGGTTAACAATAACCGTTTCGCGTTAGAAAACGTTCATTAGAGACATGTTTTTGGAATATTATTAGGAGGAACTCTTTGATTAGTTCATTATTCTGCGACTTAATTGTGAACTACAAATATCGTGTCAGACATCGCTGCAATATATAATGTTACGTTAAACTAATATAATAGTATTAACATGTAACACCATATTACGTTTTAGAATATCATATATGAAAATATGAATAATGAATATCATACGTAAAAATATGTTATAAAATATTATTTACATAAGTATACTATACATAAGTGCACTTGCTTACATAAGTATATACACATTTTTACATACTGTACCGTACAGTAACCAATATATGATACATTTACACAGTTTCGTAGTGCAAAGATTGCATAAAACTAAAGTTTAAGAGTTTAGACTATGATCTTATATTTAGTCCAAAATCTTGGATATGTGAAAACCGTGGTATTAACCCTACGAACATTAAAATTTATTATTCATTATTATAAAATGAAATGTGTTCACTCATTTTTCATTCATTCATTCATTTATTCATTCATTTGTTCATTCATTTATTTATTTATTTATTTATTTATCTGAATATTCGTTCGCATAATGTGTATACTGGTATTGTATAACATCAAGTAGAACAAACATATC
>JABFOX010000590.1:0-15875 GCA_022817665.1 Axea sp. ZL-2020
GTGCATAGTTAATAATTAAGAATATTTTGCATCGAGGGTGCAATTCAAGTTTTTATATTAAATTGGATATCAAATCTTGGGTAAATTTTCTTTGTGGTTGTACAATAATTATGTACTTTGCTTACAAATAATAATAATAATAATAATAATAGACATATTATGATAACAATTATAGGTGCGTATACATATATAGATACAAACTAACAACCTGACTACGACGTTCATGCAATTACACTAAGGAATTTGTTGGAAAATTAAAATTGTCAAGACACAATTGTCTGTTTGTGTTGTGTTAGAAATAAATCTGGATTAAGACAATTTTCGACCGATTTTTAACTTTTTGCTACAATAAACTACAATTACACTTGCTTCTTTGGGGTGGCGCAGTCGTTTTTTGTTATAAAAACTCTAATCATTCTTTCTTTAGAATATGAGACGTGTTTAAAACAAGTGTATATGTTATACTCCTGTGAATTTACCAGCTTTATTCCTTGAAATAATACCAATGAACAGGGCTTGTCTCTTTCTGCTATTGGTATAAGTTCATATATGTGCAATGCACATATTGAACACAGTTGCATTTCTAAATATTTATACTCATTAAAGGCTGTATGTCACACTTTTTTTAGGTGATTCGGTGTCTCTGTATTAGACAAAATTTGTGTATATGTACAACAATATACAAAATATTACAACGTTCGATAAGAAAGGTGTTTCAGTGATGATGCCTGAACTTTTCAGTAAGACCGAAATGGTTACTGAAACGTTTATACTTGGGTGGTCGATAAACGGTTGGCAATGGAATAACAAATTTGATTCTTTGTGCATTTTTTCACCTATAAGTGTAATATTATTTAGATGCGTGACTCAGAGGTAATTTGTGTATGTCCCATATTTGATTTTTACATTTTTTATAAACATTACATGGAAAGAAGAATTCACTGTTAGTGCACATTGAGCTTGCTGTTGAGATACGTCAAGAATACAAGCAATATAAATGTATTGGAGTATATAAAGAAGCAAAGATAGCGTTGAAAGTTCTGACAGCTCTGTTAATATAATCGTTGGATATTTGTTCATTTTGATGCATTTTATGTTTCGTAATTTATAGCAATAATGATTCACTACCACTCTCAACGGGTGGAGCAATCAATTTTTGTTATAGAAATAATTTATTGTTATCGAATAACACGCTAGATATAATGATTTTGATTGATGTGTGATAACGCAATAATTCCAACAAATTATAATCAGTTAAATGTTATTTGCATGCTTTTTTGGAAATTTATTTTTTGTTTGTTCCACAATACGAAAAAAATATACAAATTATAATCAGTTTTACTGATTTACAATTGCACACAAAGTTTTCCAGTGATATGATAATTAAATATTCAAAAATGAAATAACATTTTCACGCATAAATTTAATTTTGTAAAACATGATTTTACTTTTGCATTACATTCGATTAAAAAAAAAACAGGATTGATTCATAAACATCCATTGAGAATGAATTTACTCAGCACAATTTCAAGTTTAAAAGAAGTCTAGACGTTTGAAAACCAACGTCAGTAATTCATTCATAGATAATAACACTAATTTTTTTACATTCGTTAATGCGATAAATAAGAGTTTAAAAACTGCAATTAACTTTCGTTTAACATGTAATGATATACATCGATTACTTAAAATGCATAAGAAAACATTTTTTAGTTCAGTTTTTTAATTTATTTTCTTTGTTATACAATTGCATTTAAATTTCTACATCATGCGTTTACACATCCACTTTCTAATTTTAACGCTTTTAGAGTAACCTTGTATAGAAATCAAAAGAATTTCAAAATACAATGTACTATATTTTATTCATAAAATACAAAACTCCAACAGTGTATGTAAACAAAAAACAAACTTAACAATTTAGCTTTTAATCATATAATTTTAATTAAAATATAATTAACTATTTTGCAATACATTGTGAACTTTCATTGTATGATAAATAATTTCAGAAATTATTATTTTTGCTGTACCTTAAATTAACAGGAAAAAATTATTTTACGCATATCACCAGTTATCTAACTAAACTTAATTTACTAATACCACGCTGAATTCTAACACACATGAATTTATATATATATTATTTATCTTAAAATATCTATTTTAAAATAAACATTGATTCCAAAATCACTCAGCGTTCTCATTCAGAAACGCCTTCGTTTACCCGGCGCACCTTTTATCGGATACCTTCATAGATTATGGTAGAATTCAAATGGAAGAAATTAAATGGACACAATGGAGCTATAATGGGATATATTTGATATTCATGCAAAAACAAGGGGAGGGGGTCTTTGTTTACAACAAAAACCAATGTTACTGAAATTCGCAGTAAAAAAACGAAAGATTTGGTCCTGTTTTTTGACTATTATACAACGATACATTTATGTATTATCATGCATGATCGTCTGAGCCTCGCATAAACAAGCACGCTGCAAACATTGTCATAAAGATTTGAATTTATGTTAAAACACTGTTCAATTTAGTTGAGAAATAAATAAAGATCATCTAAAGAGTTCAAGGAAATAGAAATCGAACACAAGTGCAGCGAACCGAGGTAGGGATTTTTTTTCCAAAGATCACTTAGCAGCTTAAAGATTTACACGCAAGTTGTCTGAATCGATTCAAACTGTATAGTCTCACCGGAAGAAGACTTGCCGTGATATAGATCAACTCGGCACGATAAATCAAACCCTTGCAAAGGTGTATTATGTTTTCTTTCAGCCTTATCTTTGTTTCAATCGACGGTATTTTACCGTATTATAATTTGGTATCAAAATGCACGTAAAAAAGCAGAAGTATCAAAAAGAATGAATTTTGTATGTTGAGCGAAACACGTTCTTTGTACCACACGTTGCTAACTTTTCAATATATATTTTTAAATTTCGATTTAAACATCATAACAATCATTTTGTCAAAAACGGCAATTTATTCTTCTCACATTTTTCTTGGTTCATCCAAATTTGTATATTTTTATGCATTTACAAAATTGTGCACAAATGCAGTTCAAACGTTTGTATTCGAAGAGTAGCGTCGTTCATACGGTTACCCCGACAAGAGTGCAAGTTATGCAGTCTAACAGTACAAACATGTAACCCACAGAGACTTCGACCATAAACTACCGATTACGCTTCAATGATTGTGTTCGAGTTTCAAATCGATCTTGTGCGGAATTGAAAAGTTTGTGTTATTTCCGCACTGTTCTAGACCTTTTAAATTTTGTCAAAAGATTGTTGCGGGTTAAACTTTATAATGAATAATGCATGTAAAGGAATATATCTGACAAATTATTATTCTTATTAGTAATTGTGGACCATTAAAAACATTGATATAAATTTTCGCATCTAACTGATGTTCAGCCAATGCTTGTTATTGATATTTATAACAGTTTTACATTTGCACTATATATCGGGGCAGTGTTTTATGATTGGCGTTGGGCCAATCTAAAGCAGTGTTTTATTTTGAGACTGGGCCAGGCTTTGATTACAACGGTTTGCCAACGTTCGTTGATCCAGGCCAATATTGGACCAATTGTCACTTACTGCATGAATGATAGTGGATCCACCAATGTCCCTCAATGACAATGTGAACCGAAGTAAGAAGGACAAAAAAAAACGCCTATTTAGAATGCCAACTGAAACTTGGATAGGTTGAATCGACATTAATTGTGTGAACGAATCATATATTTGATACGTCGTCGCCAAAACATGAAAAATATGAAAATTATTCAGTTTTTATTCTTTTTTGACGAATTCAACGAATTGTGCATTTTGAAACATTTTGGAAGAAACATGAAAATTTCGAATATTATTGTTTTCATGCATTTTTGACGAAACATAACAAGTTTGACAGTTTTTAAATTTTCAAGTATTTCCGATGAATCACAGATTTTGGAACATTTTCGACGAAAAAAAATTCGTTAAAATTTTCAATTTTGGTCGATATACGTTGAAAATTTGCAAAACATTTTTTTTCGTCAAAATGTCTCCAAAATGTCTGATTCGACGAGATTTTCAATTTTTTTTGAAAAATCTTGACAATTGATGAAAAATTGGTTTTTGTTGAAAATGCTATAAAATGCGTGATTTATAAAGATTTTCAATTTAGGGTGGAAAAATCTTGAAAGTTAAGGAACATTTTTTTTCGTGTAAAATGCTGACTTATGGCAATTTTGAATTTTTTAAAAAATCTTGAAAATTGAGGAAAATTTTTTTGAAAGACTACTGGTAAAAAAGAATTGTTGGAATTTCGTAGTCTGAACTATTTGCTAGGTCATGGAATAGCCTGTTTAAGCCGTATTGCCTCCCTATTGAAATTTCCACGATGTAGTATTGAGTCGCCTCTAGTGAAGGAATTTCTCCTCCCTACATCTGGCAAGTGAATTTTGTGGGGGAATTTTAAAGATGGCTGACAGTGAGATTCCCTTCTTAATTAAATGATACATTTTTATTTTTTTTTTTTTAGCAAATTTTGTCTTTGCTCTTGAAAATGTTGAAATCATTATGAATATTGTAATCTTCAATAACGATATTTACAAGTAAAATATGCAATGTATACTTCTTAAATTATATGAATATATTTAGCATCTTATATAACAATTCCTGAATTTTGAAATTTCGTAAAATAATTCCACTAATAATTGATTTATACATGGAGTATTATAAAATAAAAAGCTAATGCATAATGAAATTATTTTATTTCATTGTGCAATTTCATTATGCAGTTTTAGTATATGAATAAATAAGAATAATTTCACGACGTTACAAACAAAAATAAATAATTTAAAGTCAACAGTTTTCACTTAATTACTGAAATTTGTAAATAAATATTAATTACTATCATAGTCCAATAATATAGTTAGAAGTCATAGTAAATACTACTTGATCAAAATTGTTTAATTAAACTGATAGTTTAGAGAAGGTATTGCATTAAAAAAATTCCTTTTTATAATTATAACAGAAGACAATCTTATTTATAATTTCCAACTTATCATCCAACCCATACCCCTGAATTAAACCAAAACCTTTTTCCCAAGAAAAAAAGTGTCAATTTTAATATCGGTATATAATTCCTCCAAAAATATTACATGTTTTTTTCTATTTAATTCTTAATTGATTTTATAATTGATAATATTATATATATTTATAATGTTTGATTGCATATATGACTACGAAGACAAATGCTACGTCAATCAACTGTTTATTTGACTATCATTATAGTCATTTCAACTGAGTGTTAGTTATTTCAGCCAACGACTAGTTAAAATGACTGAAAACTCGATTGTACTGGTATATTATTTAACATTTCACCTATATCAACAATCATTTTGTTTCTCAATATAATATACCATTTTGCGTAACTATAAGTTCGTTAATTTATTGATCAACTAATTACATCAACACCGCGCATTACATTCCTTATCGAATGGAATGCAATTTGTATATTATTTATATTTGTGCTTACGAACATAATAAAAGAAAAAATAATGTGAACGTCTAATAAATGTGAACGCGTTAAGGGTTACGGTACTATAAATAAAATAAATAAAAAAATA
Source organism: Axea sp. ZL-2020 (assembly GCA_022817665.1). Lineage (NCBI taxonomy): Eukaryota > Metazoa > Arthropoda > Insecta > Hymenoptera > Scelionidae > Axea > Axea sp. ZL-2020. The sequence goes on from JABFOX010000590.1 coordinate 5,603, forward strand.
GCAAAAATAAAAACGATGACACAATAAATAAGAGGTCAGTATCTATATAATTATATCATACAACAATGCATAATTAATCGCCGTGTAAGAACGTTATGGTTATAATAAATAGTCAAAATACAAACAAATAATTCTAATAAAATATATTTCAACTCGATCTAACTTTGAATTATATGTAATGATACACAATGCAATTATATTTCATATGAAGGCACATCATTTGAGAAAGTACGTTCAGAACATAAAAGATTAAGAATTTATTTATCAATATTTGTATTTTCTGTTTTTCTTTGTTTTCTGATTGCACTGTAGAAAATAATGTGCAAAACCAACACAAAAACCTGTCTTTAATTCTACACTATGCAGGACAATGATGTGTGAACATTTAAGTAAAGGCGAATTTTTTGTCTGAAAAAATGTAATACATTTTTTATGAAGGTTAATCAAAAAAACTTTCGTGAATCAACGCTCAATAAAACAGGTCAATCGAATGTCTGTGCACTACCGATTTTTAAAGACTTTGCACTGTCTTAAACAGACATTTATTTTACAATAATCAAATACTTATTCTACATTTAAATAATTCGCACTTGTTCAAGAATCGGCAATCAAGAACATGCTCTATAGTTATATTAACAATTTAATTGCATTCAGCAACTTTCAGTATTTTAATAATAATTAGTAAATAAATAAATATATGGAAATTGAACTGATTTATCTGGCTCAGTTTTATTGAAATTACGTACTGTTTATCGCGATTGAATGAGAGTGTAAATTATGAAGTCATAACTAAAATTTACGGATAAATGAATTTGTGTGATTGGCAAAAATTATGTTTTTAAGGCGTAATTAGAGCTAAGCAATACGTGCAGAATTAGAGCAAAAGTTGAGACCCATGAAGGTCCATTGTTAAAGCTGAGTACGCCTAGTTGAGACCTGGTCTCAGCCTAGTTTTTATATTTGCTATGGATATTGTTCAGTATATAGAAGTATGACCCAATAACACGTACATCGCTCATGAAGCAAAAAGCTTTTCGCTTTCATTATGAGACACCGAATTCCATATCTGTCAACTTTTGGATTGAGTATCAAAATTTATATTTTATATTATTACTTTTGTGTCATAATAATTTCTGTTTTATTCCGTGGTGTGGGAATCGCATTTGTTAAATGATTTCATTATAAAGCAATAACGCGAAAAAATGGATGATCTAAAAAATGCAACAATGACTTCCGTTAACTGTATCATTATCGTTTATTAGCATCGATTATGTCCCATGTCCACGCCTGCTTTATTTTTAGCCTTCTTCCAACTTCTTGTTTCGAAGTTGTCAAATGGTCCCTGACGCCGATGATGGTAGACGAGCATCCGGATGGTGGGTGTACCAGTGATCAGTCATGTTGATCGCGAGGTTAAGTACATTAATTGGTACACATCGCCAACGTTGCATAAATATTCGTCCATATGTGTGAGTGAGCCAAGAAAAAGTGCTCGAAAAAAAGGCACATGATCCCACTACCAATTTAAAACACTTAAAACTGAAAGATTAGAATTATGTTAATGACATTAAATATTGTTATGAAAGTTATACAGGAAATTATCAATTAACCAGTTAAATATGGTTTACTGGCCTTTCATTTTTCTATACATCGGAACTGCGTTCATTATTTCTGTTATAATTTAATTTTAGACCAATCTAATTATTATTTATTTATTTATTTTTTTTTTTAAACAAACAAATAGCGGAACAAAGTTCGTTATGATAAAAAAATCAAACTGTCTTGCAACTGATGAATTGTTTTAGATTAAAATAATTTTAAATGAATTTTAATTTAACTTAATAATACCTGTGCAACGGAAAACGTGATGTAGTTTTTTAACTACTAAAACTTAAAATATAAACGAAGTTTCAACTTAAAATTGATCAAAAGTGAATTTTCGTATGCATGCATATTTGTTGCAGATATATTGTTTATGCTTATATTGCAAGCAAGTTGCAAAAATTATTTTTAAATAAATCTATATCTTGTAAGAAGAATAGATATTGAAATACTAATATATTCGCTATATATTAATACTAGATATTATAAATTACAAAAAATAGATCTGATAATCTTAAAGTTGTGTTAAATGTTTTAAAATTCATAGATATCGAATAATTAAACACAAAGCATTGTGAATATTAATTTAAATATATTGTATACAGATTTTAAATAAATTTGGACTTTAATCTATTTGGATATATTTTTTAATTGCTTAATTTAAATAATGCTTCTTTTAAAACGCTAATTTGTAGTGTTTTAGTATAACCTACACAATCTTAAAAAAACCTACTAAATTAAAAACTAATGGAACGATAAAAGAATATTTAAAACATAAAAGATAATTTAAAAAAGTATTAAATATTTTTTGAAGTTTTACTGAAATATTTTCACCAATTTTATCTTCATTCTTTTGTTATGTATTAAATTATTAATATTTACTTACATTTTTACTGCGTGTGTATCATAACTCACGAATCGCGTTTATTATGTTAAGTTTTAAAGTGTAACCATAGTTCTGTGAAGCACACACACAATTTGAAAAGAGATAGGCATTTATTATTAAATAAGATTCATTAAAAGATCAGAATCGGGCGATAATTCTCACAATCCTCATTTCTGTACTACTCATGCTAAACAGAAAGATTATTGTTATGCTAGTTTAATATGCTGAGGATACGTTCTACATTTTAACAAGACTGTTTTATAAAAATGTCATAACAAATTTGCTTATTCCTAAAGTATTGAATAATTCAACAAAAATTAGTTCAGTAGAAATATTTACTAAACTACTTAATAATTTATTTATTATACATTTTTAATATATATTTATTTAACATATATATGAAAGATGTTACAATTATTGGATTAATTTAACGAATACTGGGACGTTTTATTTAATTAATGAAACTTTAGAAACGATATTAGTTTCTAACATCACAATTTTGCCACCATCTTTACTGAACCATTTCCATTTCCCGGGATAGAGAACAACGCTCAAAGAAAGTTTATTATTACAATAATTAGTTCCTTACTGCGTGAAGATATGAGGATGAATGAAGTGCTCGTTTGACTTCGTAAATTTCCAATAAAAAAAATGTCGTATAATAACAAATGCTACCATTTGAAATGCTCATTTCTTCATTCAACCTCGTGTCGCAAACGGGGTCGATCACTGTCACGTGCTCGACATAGAAATTTGTTATTCTACAACCTCGGCTATGAAGTTCACACACATAAGCACACGTAGGAATATTGACGTTGTTGCTCGTTGCAATTTACGGTAAATAAACTTAGTTAATGAACTCAATTTTTATTACTGCACCTTTTATCTTTCACTGTGATGCAACGATTTTTCATTAAAGATTCTTATATTAATGTTACTTTTTGTGCAAATGTGTTGACAAGTGGCATATTGTAATTAATTTTTATCGAATTTATTAGATTGTAAAGAAATTGGAAATAGAAAATAATTAAAGCATGCAAAATTATATGATATATTTTACGAAAAACTAAAAACCACTACATCATTCGTGAGTATCGTTTTGATGCACATGATTCAGTTTAGCGTCATGAATTTTTATATAACTACAGTTCAGAAAGAAGATATCACAATCCAAAGTATTCGCTGTTATCTCGCATGTTTCTGCGGATATTGGATTTAGAATAAATGATATAATACAAAATAATTTGGTAAACTATAGTTCATACTTTATACGAATAGTACGATCTAAAATTTACATTCTTTTACGCTAATTGTTATTTAAACATTATTTCTGAAAATATTAGTAAGTTTTACACTTTTAGAAAATAATACAAATAATTTTTGCAAAATATATACAACATCGTTAATTATTATATACTGTTTTCGTTTTTTTATCTATCAATTATATATATTGTGATGATACTTATTTTGATACAAAGTTTCTTTGATTTCACTCAAAACTCTTGATCAGCATATTCAAAGTTGATCATATTGAATATATTTACAGTTTGTACTTATACGTATTTTATGACCAAGTAAAGGTACTTATAATAAATGCATTAGAAGCTATATTTATTATAATTGAAATTATGATTATCGTAATATTTATATATTATTATAAATAATTTTCTTAAAACTTACTGTAAAGTTTAAATCAAGTGTTTGTAAAAATAGCATGTAAAATTTTTGATATGAAAAATGACACATGGAATGACACATAAGAAAGATAAAAACATACGAAAGCGGAAATAATAAAGATGTTGAAACATGCATGTCCTTACGTTAACTGTCACTGTATCAATACATTTTTATTTGTACGAAACTTAATTTTTAATACAGAATTTTAAATATTGTTTTTAAAAACCGTATATTTTACATTTGACTTCTTAATTCGTTAATTAAAGTGCCTTTATTATATTTATTTATGATTTTTGACTTTTGATACTGATTTTGATTTTGATACCGGTTATGATTTTTGATACCGAAATTATTTATAATTTCATAATTAAAAAAATTTCGAATAAGCGTTGAGTTTCGATACAAACATGTTAAACTTTTATTTATTTTCACTGCAATAATACTTTTATTATTAAGGTTAAAAAATAATTTTAATATTTTTACATTTAGTACATTTCATGCAAAGATTTATATTGCATTCCAATAGAATTTATTTCAACTTTGACTCAAAAAATAACTAACAACAATTTTTCAACAAAATTTTTTTAAAACATTTCATATATTTTTATTAAAGTAAAAACTGTTTTATGCTTTTCACAATCCGAAATAGTGGGAATATTTGACAAATAAATATCGTAATTATTTTCTGACTTATGTGAATTGAATAATTTGTAAATACATTTTCACAGAAAATATCAGAATGCAGAATCTATTGATACAATAGCTATCGTATTTATTATTATTCATATATCATATTTATTAGTAATTAATAAGGAGGAAGAGATGTCTCGTAACCATTGAATTTTAATGCATCGTGATATGATAAACCAAAGCTTGAATTTTTCTTCTGAAACACATTCCATACCAACAAAATTCAGTTTCATATTCAAATATATTTTTCAAACATACGAGCACGTCTTGAAAATCAATCTTATTTATAAAATCATTATATTTTGATTAAACGTTAATGTAGATAGGAGATTTATTTAAATAAATTATACACACTATTTTAATCAGGATCAAAATTACATTAAAACAAACACACATTTTACACGATATAAGTATAAGTTTACTTTTGTATTTATGTTTAATACAGTTATTGAAAAAAGAACCATTTATTTCTATTACAATTATTTTTCATCTTCTTGTATTTATCAGCGAATTGAATTTTATTGAATCATGAGCATTATTTAGTGTTATAGATATAATAAACTGGTTATAATTCATGATTTTCAACCAAATTTTAATTCAATAATATAATGACCAATGGATCTTTGTCCTTTGTAAGATTTATAACCAACGTATTAACGTTAACCATTCAATGGTTTTTAAACAATAAAACATACTAATTTATAATATAACAAAATGAGATTTACATAAATTTTGCATAAAATAACCGCACAATTGTGAAATTGAAATACTGTTTGATCCACGATTGTTCACTGCAAAATTTCTGAATTTGAATGGTATACATCAGCAATTCTACATTTTTTTCCTGCAAGAAAATATAATGTTACAATTAAACGTATCGTTTGCTCATCGTTCCATTAAACTATTTATAAATAACGCAATCATTTTTATTGAAAAACATGTTTATTCTAAATTCAATTAATATAGATTCTTACATATTTGCGTAAGATAATGAAATTGTAATTTCTATTAAATTTTTTTAAGCATATGTCGAACTTGAATTAGTTTGTGAGCGTATAAATCCAGAAGGACGAGATTCGTTGGTTACATAAGTATGTAAAATTTCGATGAAGTGAGAAGCTAATGCCAAGATACAGAAAGCGGTTTCAATTAATAAAATGGTCCAACTTGAGCTATTGTCTTTTGGAATTGTGTCCATTAAAGCTGATATAGTCGCAATGTATAATGGAATTGCTAGAAGAGCAACGATCATATACTGTAAAAGAAATAAAGATTTTATTTTAAATAAAAAGTTTATTCTCATTGCGAAAATCACGCGAATACAAATCATCCGTCAAATACATTTGAAGGAGTCAGAAAAGAATCAAGAAATGTTGATAGAATGAAAAAATGTATATAATTATTACAATTATTACATAAATTACAATTAGCTTTAACAATAATAAATTAGCCAAGAGTATCAAAATTATCAAAAAATAGCAAAGTTCGGAACGCTGTATTCAAATGTTTAAAAAAAGGCTTCTATTTTCTTACCAGTGAAATAAATTTCTGTTGACAACAAAGGTAGCATAAAAGGAATATAATTGAAATCAATGAATAACCTCCAAGAACAGCTGGTATCAAAGTGCAGTCATATATAGATCTTTGAAATGGCTTGTATGCGTGAACTAACATTCCAGAAAATGAAAAAATCTAAACGATTATAATTATTTTAGTTTTATAACAGTTGTAAATAATAAAAATGCTTCGACGACGGACGTAATTTTGTCGTAGATAAGCAAATTAAAAGCAAATAAGAACGAATCATTACTTACAAGTTGCACGGATTTGAAGAGTGTTGTTTTTGAAAAAAGTCTGTCTTTAAAGTTACTCAAATGCACGCATATTACCGAATCCTTATACATTTGAGCGATTCTAAATTAATTTAGAACACATATAAACGACCCCGTTGATTATTTTGATTGTCGTTTGTTCGTCCGTAAATTTTAATTTATGCATTTATAATTACAATATTTAGATTCATGAATCTTAATGAATTCCGTCGTGAAAATAGAAGCACTGTTTTCGTGTCTGATGCTTCATTATTACTGACAACCGTGAATGTACAAATATTTAACAACTAGTAGTAAGGTAAAAAAAGTACTGTTGCGTTATAAACGCTATTAACAATTTAAATGCAAAGTTGTATAAAGTGAAACTTTACATAAATAAAACTAAAAGGTACATAAATAATACGAAAGTTCAATTTTACGAGAAAAAGGAATTCATTGTACTATTTAATGTATAATTTGTTCGATATTACAAACTCGCGCAGAGCAACAAGTGTATCAACGTGTATTATTATGCTTCGTATGGTCGTAGGTACGTGCAACAAACGTGGAATAAACGCACGTATGCGAGCTACACTTTGGGCATAAAAAACCTGACTAATTATAAATTTTTTAACGAATTTTCATTTTTTTTATAAACACATCGTTTGATTTGAGTTAATTATAGACGCATCATTTACATACACATTACAGAAACAATTGATTTCAAACTGATTTTAACTGAACCAAACGTCTGCTTTTTCCACCGCTAAGTACTTTTTTATTCGTGAGTACTTTTTTCGCTCTTGGAAAAGGTCTCTTCTTATGTTGAAAACCATGGAAAGTACATGATTTTAATCTCTCAAACTATAACTGTGATGATTGAGATATACATATAAAATAAAAAACACAGTAGAACACACATTCTTATGTACTGAAATAAGAATTACTCTTTTTTTTTTTAAGTTACAGGTCATTTTTTTGTACGTTTCTTTATAACATTTATTCATAATAACATTCAATTAATTTAATTTATTTGAATTGATTTTAAAATCAAAAGTAATAAAAAAATGTGTTTAAGAAAATTTTTTAAAAACCAAAGCAATACTGTTTGATCAAAATACATAATTAATAATATTATAATATTATAAAAATAAAAAAGGAAAAAAAAACAATACATAAATCTTACAGCGCAATTATATATAAAAATACTTTGTATCAAATACGTATGGTTTATGATTCGTGTGGTGAATTATCGAGAAATGTGAAACTAAATTAAAAGTCATAAAAATTTATTCCATATAATCAAATTCGCCTTTAACTATGTGCAAGAAACTCAGTATTAAATCGACGAGATACGCTGCACCTTCAAAGACACAAAGAGAGCCAAGTGCAAGACCGCCCTAAAAAAAAGAATTATGATTAATAATTTTGATTTATTACAAATTTTATTATATAATTTTGTTTTTGATTTTTCTTTGTTGTACCAATATGCTTTTTCTACTAGTATAGTTATTTGACAAATGTTATTTGTGTTTCCTTCATGCACTTCATTCTTATCAAAATTTGCAATATTAACTCAACGGAATTTCATGAATTTTAATATAGGCAAAATAAAACACAACTGATTTTAATTTAGTTGCTGAAATTGTTGGAAACGAACGTTCAATAAATATTCTGTCTTTATTTATTAATAATTTTTATTGCTTAAAATTAGAATATTCAGGACCACGTTGTTCAAACATATTCAAGTTTTCTTTCTTTCTTTATTTATTTATTTTTTGTCACTGAAAACGATTTTGTTTTTTGTGTTTTTTTTTTCTTTTTCTTATACATTAAAATTTGTCCAAATATTATCATATATTTTGATGAATATGAACTGTATCATCGGCACTTAAATAACATCAACGTTACATACTATTCATTTCGAAAAAAAACAAACAAACAAATAATGTTGCTCTTATGTAAAAACATATTTTCCGTCAATTTCAATTAAAGCATCATTTAAAATACTCATCAATAACGCGGTCATGGAAAACTCAATTTTCACCTTATTAAAATTTCTAATAATCATATCTGACATAGGAAGTAAAACAGTAATAAAGATAAATATACGAAAGTCTCGTCTTGTAGAAAATTCACCAGCACTCAATGAATGAAGCTTCACTTAATCATCTTATGAGTAATATTAAATGATTACTTCATTCTGTCTCCATTTACACTGATGGATATTCCAATTACGATTTAAAGTTGCAAATAAATTAATGAACTGTAAAATTTTGTTACAAAAAGTTCATGCTAATTAATAAATAATTAAAAATAAAAATCTTTTTTACATCTTACATCTTACATCTTACATGTAGTTACTTTGTAACTTGTAGTAACGTAATGCTTTAATGTTAAAGAGATAAAATAGTAATGGTTAGTTTTATCACTACAAGGAATGCAGTGATTTAAATAACATCATTGCTCGAGGAGCACAACAAGTGACTTAGTTTGCAACGAAAGAATTACCTGTCGTTCAGGATCCACACTGACGTATTTGTGCTCGTTCAAATACCCATGCCAGTAATGAAGGGCTGTGCCACCTACGGCAATAAACATGAACATTCCTACGAAGTTCATAATAACTTCCTGCAAAGTTCATTTTGTGGATGTATAAACTTGTAAATTTACATACAAATATATATAACAATACACTACTTTTTGAAACGAAACAAGGCTTGATTAATTTATAAACAATGTTGTCAAGAATTATACATTTACGTCAACTTTTATTTCTATAAATATAAAACACGAGAGAAAAACATATTATACGTTTATACGATATTTAAACAAATGCAATTTAAATGTAATTCCACATTAAAATTATTTAATTTTCTTTTATTTTTATTCTTCTTTTTTATCAAAGTCTTACATCTGATATAAAAATAATAACAATTTACTAATAAAAGTACCGAAACTCTACTCCAAAAGTTCCCAAGTACCAATTATAATTGTAAATTACAATTTATATAATTTCACAAAGCAAAATTCATTCTAGCTACAAAGGACTCTACAATTACATTTTAAATTGTATTTCAAACTTACGACTATGCTCTTTTTATGCTCGGTACTTCCGAAGCAGAAGGAAATAAGGACGACGCTGGTGTAAATGAAAAAGCCAACGAAGATACCGGACGCGACTATTTCTGCGTCCGCATTTTTGTACTCATGCAAATTCCAAGTTCCTCCGACACCGAGGAATCTGCCTTGGTTCCCCGTTCGATACAAAATTATAATGATTAAGTTAAGCACCTACAAAACAAAAATACCTCGTTATTGTTTCGGAGCTCGGATCGTTTTCTTCGCGCTGTTGCAACGCACGTTTTACTATCACTTTACAAACACGCGCCCTTATCGCCCGATAGATAAAACCATGATTCATGTATAAGAATTCATTTTTAGTCGAATGGATTATTCGTTACGGGTTTAAGTGAGTTTTTCAGTAGTTCATTATTTTCACTTCAAAAGTACCTTTCAAGCGATTATTTAAACGAACGCCAGTTTGGTGATTTGCGTGTCAGTACATCTGATTCTTCTGTATAAATCACACTGATAAAATTAGGTC
>JABFOX010000591.1:0-15873 GCA_022817665.1 Axea sp. ZL-2020
TATTAATCTAATATAAAGTTTCTATTAATTTAAATAAATTTTAGATGATTTAACTAAACATTTAATTGGTATCGTCATTATTTCTGTACATGTTTATATCAGTAAAAAAGGTATAAAAGTACATTTTCATTAAATATAAAAATTTGATGGTTAAAAGAGTTGACAAAATACATTTTATTTATTTCTAACCACGACAAGATTATTTAACATTCCATATGTAGTCATATAGTTTAATTAATACTTGACTCTATGTTCGATATTAATTTTACAGCTTATTTTAAATGATACATGAAAACAAAAAAAAAATAAATAAAAAATAAAGAACTGGAAAAACAAGTATTGTGTTTTAAGATACTTAAATATTTACTTTTAACGTTTATCTAAAAAGTAACAAAAATTTTATTTCCAACTTGGCTGACAACGAAATTGAAGCAATAGCAGTTTATACCAAACAATTTACATATATTATGAAAAATTTTAGAGATTTAATTTCGAACTTGAGATTGCTTATTTACTTCATTAAAAATGTTTATTTTTAGTGGGTGTCATTTCTGTACGAATACTTAAAACAAAGTTACGTGTTTTTTAGTATTAGGTATTATAAAGATATTTAGTATTATATACTATTTAGTATTAGGTTGACATTGAAAATAACTAAATGCGCACAGCAAAAATGTTTTAAATGGTTTATATGTAGTTAATGGTTTGTATATAGTTAAATTATTATAGTTCATAACTGTAAATTAAGTTATTTGAATGTGCAACTGAGCTCTGTTTTTTCTTAAACTTAGTCCGACTAAATTATTAAGTAATTGCTTGAGGTAAGATTTGCATCATTACTATATCATGTATTATTATGTGAATTAATTTTACTAAACACTATTTAGCTTTACTAACTACTCTCAAATTTAATATTTTAGAATGTAAATTTCTCTTTTTCAAAAGCGAAGACATTTATAGAAATGTATACATTTAATTTATTTTCTATGTATATTACAACAATATTTAATCATATATGTTTTTCCTGTGGTTGTCCTATCAAATATCGGACTTTACGTGTAATAGAAGTTGTGGAAGTCATGTTTATATACCCTATGCAAAAACACAATGTGCCATTGATAACAAATATCTCTAATTTCTTCACTGGATATTCGTTTTGTTGCAGTTCCCGTATTTCTTTGGACGACTAAACTTCCATTGATGTGTTTGAAAATTTTATGAATAATATTAAAATATTAACGTTAATTGTTAAGTCTGATGAAAATCAATTTCTAATATTTTAAATACTTCATCTTTCATCTTCTATCAATTCTTTACAATCTAAACCACTAAAGTTGAAATCTGTTTTCTAGAATAAAATAGAAATTACATAATAAAGAAACGAGAAACGCGCATTTTGAAAAAACCTTATTTAATAAATCAACAAACCCCAATTTACCAAAGCGCGACTTTGAGATAATTGTTACTGGATTTCCATCAACTCGAAACACTTTTACTTTTATTGCTTTCTCTAGCACATTTGTTGGAAACTGATTTACAACTACCATTTATCTCCAAAATGTATAAACATAGAATTTTACGTAATAACCTTCAACCCATTTTTGTAACTTTTATCACAACATATCACAGAAATCTATGGCTTAAAGCCAAAAAACTAAAGCGAAATATTTTAACTAGTTCAATAAATTCTATTTTTCAGGCAGATATCATACGGATTAGTATTAGATTTTAAATGCAAATATTTATTTGAAGATGCTTATAAATGTATATGGCTTCGTAAAGATGTTGCACATTTATGCAAAAATGGCAATTTATATGTTGTTAAAATAACTACCGTTGCAGAATTTAACAAATTTAAAACCTAACTGAACAGATTAAATAAAAATAATGCTGGAATGTTAAATGTAAATAAAAGTGGTTCAAAAATTAAATTTTGCCAAATTTAAAAGCTATTATTAGAATGTACGAGGTCTTTGCAACTAAATTAACAGAGATAGGAAAATTTAATTACATTCACAAATACAAATATGACTATGCTAATAAATCTTATACTTAAAAATTTATCATAATAATTTTATTACTTATAGAAATAATAGAAAAACTAATAACAGTTTATTTTGTGGAGAAGGTGGAGTGCTAATTGCTATACGAGGATGGTCCCAGAAGTATCTAGCCTGACTTAGAGATGGTCACTGTATTAAAAAAATATTACTGTATTTGAAAGTACACAATCTATAAATCATATGTTTTATGTTTGAAGACGTCACGTTGTTTAGTATTTGTTTGGCAGCCATCTATAGTGAATGTTTTTAGTAAATTTATGAAATTGGAGAAAATTGGTCAGTTCACAAATCCATTATTGCAATGGCCAAAATTAATGAATTAAAGTTTAAATTGCTACTTCATGATCACTATTCGCCAGATTTAGCCCCGTCGGATTATTTTCTGTTCCCAAACTAGAAAAGTTTGGGATTGACTGACTCAGTAGTCAAGGATTTTCCAACGATAAAGAAGTGATGTTGTCAGTTAATGGCTATTTTGAGGAGCAAGACAGTTCTTGTTATCAAATGGGTATCGAACTTATTGAACATCGCTGGAAAAAGTGTATAGAGCTGGAACGGTCGTATGTTGAAAAATAAATGTATTTTTTTCCAAAATTTTTGTATTTTCTTTGTCAGGTCGGGTACTTCTGGGACCACCCTCATATATCCATACATACCTATTTATTTTTCGCTGTTCATTATACCTAGTCAATATACAATATTTATATATACTTATATTGATTTATGAAATAATATAATAGATTGCATTCATTTGTCGAACGAATTGAAGTTTTGAATTCAAACTGCTATTACTATAATAAAAAAAAAATTACATTACTTTTTATCTTGATGAATATACATTTCCCTAAACGTAGTTTTTTACATAGGATTTGTAAACCTATTATTAAATAGAAACTTACGTAAAATTTATTATATAAATTTAAAAAGGCTTATCAAATAAAAATAATTCCATCCGAAAATGTACTGTGAATTAAATATTCCTATTTAATTATTACGTATATTCATTTGCACAAATTTACATCTATTAAATAACATATATATGATAATTAAACTCAATTTTTTCTATATATAAATAGTTTTATTTCTCTTGGTATTACTTGTTGTTGTAACACACTTAATGACTTAATATTACGTAAAGTTGAATCAAGGCAGACAATTGATATAAAAATTATAAATTTTGAAATTTCCATATTGGTTCGATATTGAATCAGCAAATTTTCAAGTGAATACCGATATTGAATCAATGTTGAAATTTAACTATTACTTGGTTAGAATATAATTATACATGTATTTATACAAGTTATGTAGTACATGCAATTCATATATAAACCATATATACATTTTGTATGGGTCGTACAATTCTTATTTCTCGAAATATTTTGGTGTTGTCAACTTAAAATAAATATCATGTATATGTATTACAAATTTTAATGACATTTAATGACAAAGTCTAATATGGTTTATAGACTTTGTTTATGGGTTTAAGGAAATGAAATAATGAAATATTTTAAACTGAAAATGAAACGCAGTTTATAAGGTATTAATGGCATTTTATTTTGATCCTTTGCTTTTACCGATAATCAAAATTGCACCAATATTGGTCGACTGTAACGACTGATTATAACAATTTCTCCATAGTATTTATGTATAGAATCGGTTCAATGTTTACTTTGTTGGATGCTAATGTATAATATTTATAATCATGTTACAAAAAAAGGTATTTGCAAATTGATTTGGAACATACGAATTCAGCGTAATATGGATTTAATTCATTTTTGGCTTTGGTAGCATTATAAGTAAATAAATTATGTGAGCGTTTGTTTAAGCATGAAACTTTAAACGAGGTAATGTAGCTTAAAATGTCATATTTTAGATGATAGCTCTACTCTGAATTTAAACATGGACTTAATGTAGAATCCAATAACGCCACATCTAAATCCGATCTCGGACTAACGCGACTTGAACGCGACCATGCCTCACTTATCTAATCCATAATCTTTCTCTACTTGAGTACTATTTTAAAATAGAAAAATTGAACTACATATATCACCTAAAAATGATGACAGAGTTATATATATATATCTGTTTTAAAATTTAATTTTACTTTGCTTAATTATTATAATATTATATGACTATTAACTAAATTATTTGTATTTTTCATTGAAAAATAAAATAATACTAAAATCTGAATAAAAAATGACAAATAAATTCAAGTACTTATAATCAGAATTTTTAGACAAATTTAGAAACAGAAGCATTCCGATATCTTGTTAATAGAAAATTGTATAAAATAAATAATTATTTGAAGTGCTGTTTGAAACATTGACATTTAAGCATTTATCAACAAATAAATATACATAGATTAAACAAATTTATTTTTATTATTTTCCTTTTAATCCTATACTCTATTTTTCGTCTCAGTGTATTCATATGTATTCATATGTATTTTACTTTTATTGTATATTTATATAAATAATAATAATATATTTTCAATAAATATTTCAATACTATAATACTAGTGCAACCACATTTATAAATACAATTATTGCACACACCTTATATAAATGAGTAAAACCAAAGTATAATTACTAAAATAAAACACTATAATATTATTATTTAATGTACCTTTAAAAATAAATTTTAAATTAATGTATGCTAAAGAATATTATTAAACAATCGAATTACAACGTATCATAAATTTCAATTGTAAAGTAAATGTGTTTTTGTAATAGTATTTTGCATAATATCAACTGCAACAAAAAATTCAATTAACAATTAGAAAGTTTAACAAAAATTTTAAGTAAGTCTAATTCTGTCAAAACAGAACTACATCATGTGAAGTATATAACATATTTATTTCATGCATTGCAGGAAACTTGTTGGCAGGCACAAATGAAATGCACACCGGTTGTGCACCAGCACATAGTTTCATTTTTATAGATTAGAGTACTGAGAATAAGGCTGAGGCTAAAATAAAGCCATTTCCAGAATATTAATATTATTTTGACATACTTATGTGCATTATATCAGTGTTATTATTATAAATATTGTTGACAACTTTATAATATATGTAAATATTATTATTTGTTCGACTATGACTATATCCTTTGAGAAGTAGGGTAAAAAAGAACATTGAAATCTTAAACAGAAGTCTCCAAGTTATTTTCAGTTTCAGATATTTTAAAGAAAAATACAGTAATTATGTATGTCATATTTTTTATTTTATTGCGAATGAGTAATGCAACGGAAAAAGTTTATTCACGAAAACTTTTTTATGTCTATAAGATAGTTTAATTTGATTTGTATAACTTTTTCAATGCAGGTACAATAAAAATGATCTCATTTTTCTACGAAGTACTTTTAGCTTTACCTGGGTACAAAAATGTGAATGTTGTAGGTTTTTACACCTTTTGAAGTACTTGATTGATGTGAGTCCTCTGACCTCTTACAAGTTTCAATGCTTGATAAAGTTGAAACTCTTATAAAACATTTCTAACAATGAAAGAATTGACAAAATACCGGATAAGAATTTTATACCGTATTCCACTAACTTGTACAATATACAGGGTGTTTATTTTAAGTTGGCAACTCAGAATATCTTGAGAAATAAGAATTATATGAACAAAGTGTCCTAAACAAACTTTTAAAATTTTCAAATGAGACGTTTGTCTGTATAAAAATTATCACCTTTCCATCGTTGGAGTGAGGGACAACTTTAATATTTCAAATGGTTTTCGCTATTTTTTATTGTAGATTTCAGTGTTATGTTACAAAATGTATAAAATTTATTTAAATAATTCTGTTTGAATTGCTTTATTCAAATGTTATAATTGTTTAAAACGTATGTATGTATTGTATTAAGTGTTATAATTGTTTTAATAATTGATCTCTTGTAGTAAATTGTAAACCTAATTTATAATAAATTTTGATTAAAGTATATAATTCATTATGTCGATAGCAACTATTACTTAATTGACATTATATTTTATATGAAAAGACAATGTTAAATGTTAGGTCCAAATTATTAACTATTGTAAACTGATTTTTATGGGCAATTCTGTGGGTAATACCATGGAAATTTTTTTTCCAGTTACTGATTTACTTTATTTTCGACGTTTTTAATGTTTTAAATGTATGTATTGCATTATTGCAGAAGTGACTAAATTGCAGTAGTTACAATTTTATAAAGTTTTGGAGCAAAATTTGCCATCTGTTTCTTTGACTTGTAGTGAAACATATGATTAAAATAAATAAATGGAAATTTCATTAATGATACAAATCGTTTCTTATATATGATCGGTATATTACTACAACTTCAACTTCTTACAATAAAATCCAAAATTAAATTTTTTGTTAAGCTTCCATATATACGTGTATACACACTAAAATATATTAAACATTATAAATGCATTTCGTCTTACTTTAATGAAATTCTTTGTGGAAAAAATAAATACAACTAGAACTGGGATATCATATACTATAGGTTCATTCACAGTGAAGTCACAGTTTTTCTCACAGACCGATAATGTCATACTCTAGCATGACGAGTGCTTTGCTACAAAATCCATAGATCAGCAATAATATGACAGGAATTGCAAGAAATATCTGACAGAGATATAGTACATATATTTTTTTCATATAATTTTATAGACAAATTTCAGTTTAATTAAATCTTAGAATGAATGAATATTATTCAGTATTCGAAATGCTATAATTATGCATTAAAAAGACGTTGCATTATTTTTAACAACTTTTTTAAAATAATATAATTTGTAAAAATTATATACGTATTAAAATGCTATGTATATATAATATGCTATTCTTGAGTTTGAGTCAAATACATAATAAAAGTAAGTCAAAAATAATTTTTAAAATCATAATTAATAGATAATAAATTAATAAGTATTAATAACTTTTCTTACAATGTAATAAAATAATACATATGTATGAAATTTAGTTAAAAAGATAAAAGATTTTTAAAACCATTAGTATAGAAAATTGATTTACAATGTAATGTAAATTTAGTCTGATGTGAAAAAAATTAACTTCGTTTAAAATTAGAGACTTATAAACCCATTACTATTTTCCAGAAAATATGTGATTGATATTTATTATTACATTTTGAATGGAACTCAGATTAAAATGTTGAAATTATTTGTGATCTTTATATCTTATGAAAATCTCAACAAAATGATCTCAGATTCATTCTTAATTTGATAAAAAATGATCTGGATTGTCTTGATTTATTGAACATATTAAGGTTTAAAATTCCTGCGACAATGGCAGGACAATTATTGATATGTAACACATTAAATCGCGATATATTGAAAATAATCTTGCAATAAGAATATGTAAACTTGTTAATTTAAATAACATTTGTCGATATTTTGTTTTCTTTGACTCTTGCAAGTTTGTATCTATTCTTACCTCAATTATTTTGTGAAAATAATAATATATGAATTTGTTTATAATAATGTACAAAGGTTATATGTAAGTCTGTAAAATTATTAAAATAAATAAAAAATATAAATTAGTAGCATATCTGCCAAATATCTGTATTTTTAGAAAAATTATATTAATATTTAGCAAGGTAATTTAGTCGAATTGACTCAGAATATTTTTAACTGTGAGATATTGAATTTAAATATTATGGTACTATTTTGTCATAATGAATTTTCAAAAAATGCAGAAGGTCTGAAAATTTCATGAATTTAATAAATCGACATCTTATACAAAAAAGTAATGGTACAATTAATAAAGGAATTTTCTATTATTGCCAAATCATATAATCGCTAAAATAAACTTTATCTTTATTAATTTACTATTAGTTACTATATATATATATATATTTTTTTTTTAACATATAATGCTTTTATATTTAATGTGTATAATAGCAAATAAGAGTTGTGAGAATTCGTGACCGACTTTTCTTTCGTTAGGAGAAAGATGGTTTGCCACATGCGACGACAAGGCCATACAATATGTGAAATTTTTCATCTTTGATACGTGTAATAGAGAAATAATAAATACATGAATTCGTGCACAATTTCTTATTTACAATGGGAACGATTTTATAACATGACTTGCTTTATAATACAGTATTTAAAAGTTAGTAAAACAAAATCATAAAATTAATTATTAAAATAAAATTAATAAATAGAGTTAAAAGTATATATATATACTAGGCATAATAATCATACTTGTTTATTAATTTTATAAATTATTATTATGAAAATAAATTACAATGGAATAAGATTTCAACATTTCAATTTTAAAGTTATTAACTATTTTTCTTTATAATTTAAATTTACAAACTTGTTTTTTCATCACATTAAATTATTAAATTTATTTCCACAGTGCAATATTTTTTCCTTACTATTGTAAAGACATTAATAAATTAGAAGATACAAATAAATATTAAAATAAAGTGGAACATTATTGTATTAAATATTGTAAGTAAATCATAATATACTGTATTAATCGTTTATTTTTAAAATAAAATATTTAACAAATCCATTTCCTAGAGATGATCTTCACTTTATTTATTCTCTGTGAGTTATCCTTTTTTACCTTAAATGAGATATAATATTATTTAACATTATGATTTTTTAAATAAATTTACTTTTCCACTTATTAAGAGATGTTTATTGATATCCATTAACAACATTTATACTTAATGTGAAAAATATAATCTATATAAATAATAATATAAATATGTAATATTAATAGTTATTTTTAATTACGAAATATTGTAATAATGAATGAAAGAAAGAATTATAATTGTATATAAATTTTATTCTTACAATTAAGTTTCAATGTGAGACAACAATAAACACTTTGAACATTCAAACTACATGCACAAAACTGAAGTACTCCATATTGTGCAGACATAATAATTATACGAAAATAAAAAGTATTATTTGTATTCAGAGATATAAAGTTCATATATTAACGTAATATTTATAGTATTTAAAAAAATATTAATACGAATACTATATATTTATTGTGTTAAAAAAATCTTGTATACCGCTTGAAGAACTGTACTTTCAGATTAAAGAAAACATTAAGATAATAAAAATTTAATGTTTAGTATTTCTACATATTTTAAAAAAGAACAATTTTCATAATTTCTATATCTTTTAGTTTTTGTTTCTGTATAATCGAACATTTTTTTATGTTTTAAGATTTTAGGCTTGTATTATTATTATAATTATATAAATTTTATATTATAATTAACCTTTATATTATACTATATTAAATTATAACAACGTTGCAAAAATACATATAAGTATGTAATACATATTGAATATATTAAATGTATAATATTCAATTTTATAACAAAAATGGTTATTACTGATGTAGAATTATTAATGTAATTATATGAAGCGTTGTGACATTGAACGGACTGCGTGATAAATAAACTAAAATACTGCTATTCTAAAATGAACTTTTTTTCATAAAAAATTATTATTTGTATGATCCAAGTAATTATTTTATTCTAATAATTAAAAGAAACCTATTTTTTACACTTTCTTCTTTAGTAACATTTTCTGCTATACAAAATCTTGATTTATAATAGATTTTGCACTACTGGATAGATAAAATGATATTTATAGAATACGTAATTTGAAAAAATAGTAAAGAAGAATTAAAAATAATAAAATAATTGTTCTAACCACATATCGATTATTAAAAACACAATGACAATAAAGATTAATTCATTCATAATATTTTATATCATTTAAGAAAACAACATATGATATTATGTAGCATAATCTTAAAATATTAATGTTTTTATATTAAAATATTAATATCATAAAAATTATGATGTAATGTTTTATAAAAATCAGTAATAAAACAAATATTTAAGATATATACAAGAAGACAAATTTATCGCGCAACTTACAATACTTGATGTTAATACTAAAGTAAAACGAACGTCGTTACGTATTTTATTTTTAAATCAGATACATTTATCAAATTTATTTGAATTTTTATTATTCTTTGTAATAATATAGCCTATAAATTTGATCAATTTTTATAACTAAATTGTAAATACACAGCGACATTTTTTATGTCGAAGTTAATATAAAATATAACAATTTTTATGGAATATATTTTATATGCAGAAAACATATATTAAATTTTATGTGCAACCAGACGCATGCCATATCTCTGTTAAACTGATGTCATATTATACCACACTATGTCAGTTTAATATTACGCAGGTATAAATCAAAACAATTAATTTAATTAAAGTTTTATTTTATCTTGAATAATTTTATTGTAGTTTACCTGATTAACAATTGCTTTAAATCAACTTAAATTTTAGAGCATATATTTTGCTATTTTTAAAAATGATCTGTAAATATAAGTCAAGAATTAATTTTGACTCGCGTAAAAACATTTTTTTTCTACAGAAAGGAGCATTAGAAATTTTGTGTAATATTATTTTAATCAATTTTTATAAACATAATATACTCCAAATCAGTTTGTATAAACATAATATACTCCAAAATATCAATTGTTTATAATTATTTTTCTATAAAGTAAATTTTTCAGGTGTTTCAGGTGTAAATTTTTCAGGTTAATTAAATAACAATGATAACATGTTCCTGCACAAAACCTAGTACAACAGATTTAAATGTATAACTATTTTAATTTTACGCAATATATTAATCTGTTTTATAATGTTCAAAAAAATAATTATATTTTCGAGGTATAATTCTACTTTTAATAATTAAAAATTCCAAAATAACTACAGTATCACATGGACGGCCCAATATTTATTCAATCTACTATCATAATACATACATTACGTATATATTATATATGATTTATGTGTAAATTATTTATACAATTTATGTATAATAATAATCATTCATAACTTATTGATACAAAAATTAAAATAGAATAAAAATAAAAGTACGAAAAACTTAAATATTCTGTACTGAAAGAAAAAGTAATTTCATTGTTTAATTCATTAGGATATACATAATAAAGAAAGGCGGTTTGTTGTCGCGTAAAATACATACCAAATCGAAGAATTAATAAACAGATGTCAATTATTTTTCAGAGCTCTATTCAACTGTATGTAAATGAATTCATCCCGCTACACCCTGAGAACTGAATGAAAGCAACTTTGAAAATACAAATCAATAAATTTTAATTCAATATTACACTATATTTAGGGTTTAATTAAATAATTTTTTCAAATCATGCACTAATTAGAGGTTATAATAATTGTGAGTTACTGCAACATATACATACGAAGGTTATAGAATGATACATTTTTGCAAAAAATAAAGTGAAACAATAATAAATATAAATAAGTTATTTATTAAATTGTTTAATTGGTATACTGTTAAAGTGAAAATGAGTCCAGTTATCCATCTTCTTCGTGATTCCTGAAACCAATTTAGCCATCTTAGAATTGCGCTGATATGTGAGTTTTACGAGTTCGCTGTATGTATACTATTCTTTTGTGATGGTAAATCGTTTTCCATTCTTGTGACAGTAGGTGGATGAAAATTATTTTACCCACCACCAGAATAGCAGATAGTTCTAAAGGCACAGCCAATCCTCAGAACCACGAGCATTTGTATCGTATCAAACTGAAGCATGTACTTTTTTCTTGAAAAAGTGTTCATTCATATTCCGGTTTCGTGTATTATAATGGAGTTTCAAACCAACATGGTCAACTGAAGACTAGTGAGCAGTGAGCCTCCTACATTTGTTACAGACTGACACAATATCGCTAGTTTTATATTGTTTAGAAAACATAAATAATAATGTGTATTATTTAAAATTCACATAATTATATGAATATTGTATACTAGCCGAATAATTTTTCCTTTAATAATTGCAAGTATCCATCGTATTCTTAAATTTTAGGATAAAGTTTTTTATTAAAAGTAAAATATTTATGTTTAATACTGTACAAAAGCAAAAAATGCAATTCTGAAATGTGATCAGAAAAGAATTTAAAATTACAAATTAAATTAAAATTGCATAAAATATTATTTTAAGAGTCAAAATAAATAAATAAATAACATTAAATTGTTGTTTAAATTAAATACATTAGAAATAATTATTATTTACGTTGGTAAATAGTAATTAAATAATGGTAAATTAATAATAAATAAAAGGTATTTTATTTTTTCATAATAGTTATTAACAAATAATTAATATTTTAGTTACAACTTGTTTTAGATTATATACACTAATCTATTCAAATCAGATATAAGAAGTGCCATTACGAATTGCACAATAATAGATTTAAGCCATTTTTCTTAAATAAATATGTCAACACATTTTATGAACTATGACATGCATATGAGTAGAATTGGTTAAATATATCAACATATTAATTTTACATTGGAGATTTTTTGATTAAGTGCAATCTCGTACTCAAAGAATTTTGCTCAGATCAGTTTATGGTAATATAATAAATAATATTTCAATTTAAAAAATATTTAACTCTGGGATTATAAATTTGATTTTTTATCTTAAACTGATTTCATTAGCAATTTTTACCTAAGAATTAAATCAATTTTACCGTAATATCAACGAAAAAATTGCATAATTTTGATTTAAATTTTATAATCCATTCTTTTGGAAAGAATCCTCTATTGGAAACGATGCTAATAATATTAAAATATTATTTTAATGACCAGGAATAATGAATGTTTATTTAATAGTAAATGTTATAACATCAATCTGCAATATTGATAATCACAAATTTTCATATTTAGTATGATCATAAGTTAATAATTTATTTATAATTAAAGTTAAAAGGAAAACATATCATAAGATTAACAAATGGAAAATTTAACATTGTTGAATAAATTGTGATATCCATTATATTTCTACTTTATTTGTGGTCACATTAAATATAGCTGAAAATAAATGGCGTTATATATTTGCGTATGTCGTGATCATTGGATTTATAATACCTGATCTGTTCAGGCAACCGTGTAAAACCAAATTTATATTCTCGAAGACAGCTATGTAATTTAATTTCTGATTGTAAAATTATTAACTACAAATGTAGTTAAATATCTAAAAATTATTATTAAATTATATATTTAATAACATGTTCTTGGAATATTCTAACATTATCATTTGAAGTTAATGTTGCCGTCTACACAGTGTTCTACAATTCTTTTGACAGGATTTATTGATTGTAACGGAGAAAAATTCGGTGGTTACTTGGTTACTTCCCAGTCAGTTTAACTAGTGATTTCAGTGTACAGGCTTCAATTTATGCAAAAACGTATGGCTAAAATAATTATTTAAGTTACGTATAAATCGGAATGTAAGTTGAACATGGAAACAGTATAATTTGAGATTATCTTGTAAACATATGAGATTTTATTGCACAATCTACTGTTGAGAAAAAAATAACATAATACTATATAAAATGATGCAAACTGAAAAGCCTTTAATTCAATAATTGGCTTTTCTAGAAAAACTTGAATTTATCTCAATTTTTAATGATGCTGAATTTATTAAATTGAAAGAATATGTTTTTTATTTCTGGTAGACAATATTTAAATAATCTAAAGATTTTTAGGATATCATTTAAAAATTTTACATCTTATTAATCTACCAGCGTTTATTAAAATGTCATGCTGAATTCATATCATTTTGCCTCATATTTATCAAAAATTTTGTATTTATGAAAGTCTGAATATAGGACCATAACTTCTATATTGAATATTTTTAGTAGAGTTCTTATTTTGTGTTCTTGTGCTACCATTTATTCCATTTAAATTGTCAATTTTTATCAACATGTTTATTAATCCCTGATCCGTTTAATGAAAAAAAATTGAATGTTTCGAATGTCTTCATAGTTTTGTTACTATTACATTATCATCTAAAGTCACGTTACGATTTCAAAATAAAAATTTTAAAAAAATTGAGTCTAATTTTATTTTTGTATATGTATAATAATTTTTACATTATTAAAATTTATATTAAAGATAAGTAGAGTAAATTGGTCTCAGCATTGGTCAATGCCATTAAACCTATTAAACTACCTCATCAACACATCGTTTTTAAAATGTTATAATGTTTACAGTATATAGTTTAAATTTATTACATAATGCAATGAAACTAAAGGGTATTTATTCAAATATAATAAACTTACTTAATTAATCATACAATTTTGTGGAAAACTTAATACCATTTTAGTTTCAACGGATCCAGCTTACAATAGTTAACAGCTTTCTACAAATAATTTTGTTTTTCACAAAGGCCACATGTAGGTCCGTTATTGTCCATGACATTTAACAAAAATATTGGCTTGTACTTGAAAAATACTGAATTTTTGCTAAAAAATGCAACTTGATAATTTTTTAAAATATTAAATTAGACTCCGATCTTTAGGTCTTACAAAAATGTTCATTTGATTAATATTAATGATATAGATCGAAATATTAAAAATATAAATTTATAATATTTTTCAAAACTAAATAATAAATGTACGTACTGCCTATAAAATGTTTGTATAAAACTATGAGTCTAATAATGATCGACTAAGATCTGTAAAGGTAAAAATTGCATATTTTTACGGATACGATAATAGTTCTGATATTTGTGCAAGCGTCGTTAAGAACATTTGTACAATTGTTAAAAGTATCATTTAATAAACTGATATAGACACTGCGTATAAACTTTTGTTTAGAGCGTTCAGCTTGTTAGAAAATAAAACTAAAGTTTTAAGAACTTTGTTCTTGAGTTATTAAAATGCTTATCATAAATATATTTTCTAGAACATGTAATCTTTATAAGAATACACTGGTATGACAAACTTCCAATATATTTTGATCATATTATCTGGACAACATACTTTCGAAATTGCATTTCTCAATCAAATAGCTTGTTACATCCATCATGGATTTCAAAGTTATTCAGAATAATTGAGTAGTTTTTTGAATGAGAAATTTTGTATCTATAATAACTTTTTTTTTGCTCGTTGCCACGGATTCGATTTGTCATAAGAAAATTGTTTATTTTAGCATACCAGAATTATATAGTTTAAAAAATAACGGAAATTTTTGACAAAAATATTCAAAACTCTCAATTTCAGTCGTTTTACTAGTTTTCATACATATATATAACGATATAAAAATTATACAAATTATTACAATTACTTAAAATATTCGTAAAATTAATAGAAAGAAATTCAAAACCATTTATAAAATGCAAATATTAATACTCATCGTTTTAGGAGTATTTAAGTATATAAACAAAATTTAAGTTTAATAAAACATAATTTGTTAAATTAGTAAAAGAGACATATGTCAAATATTCTTAATATAAATTTAAAAAATATAAAAAATTTGGCAATTCATACAATATAAACTTATTAGAAGCGCTAATTCGTTACTAAACATGATTGAATAATTTTAGATTAATTGGAAAATATTAAATTTGAATTAAATAAATATTTAATACATTTTATTTTTTGTTGGAATATTCAAAATAATTTATATATTAATAATAAAAATTAAAATTTATGAATTTATATTAATATGAACCTTTGCACTGCTAATTTTTTCATAAACTCTGATTTGGATTTTCTCGAAATTTAATTAGTTCATGAACTTTTATATCAGTTGTTGTTAAAATAACAACAGCACAAAATGTTTATTTCAACAGTCATTTTCAATGTTATAGCTGACTGTTATTCAGTGGTTATAACATTTTTATTTCTTTTTGAAAGATCTTCCATGTTTTTTAAAATATTACATTTTTTACTAATAATTGCACAATCTTTTACTTCGGTTGTAATTTTAATTTATTT
>JABFOX010000592.1:0-15867 GCA_022817665.1 Axea sp. ZL-2020
AACACTCTTGGCACCCAGAGGTGAGAGGTCTGCGAAATATGACCACCCAAACGTCTACTTACATATACCTCTTCTTTAGGAATATAAAAACAAATGAAAAAAAAACAAAAACCTAAGATTGCATCATAAGAGTAACAAAATAAAAATAAAAAAAGAGTGTGTATGCTGTTAAAACAAAAAAAAAAAAAAAAAAGAAACTCAAATTCACACGTTTGGTACCATTGGCGTTATTGCATTTTTATGAATCAATCGCGGCAACTAATGTTCATAATGAAACTCGAATTTTTTATACAGTAAAAAAACTCATTCTTCGTATTCTTTTTCCATTTATTGTCTGTTTCAGCAAACGAGCAAATGAAGTTTTAACTTAAAGAATCTCATCTTTAAGTTTTCTGTGTTGTGATTTATAAAAAAGGATCGTACGAAACTACGATCTGATCTCTCTTCGGTATAGGTTGCATTAATCAATAAGAGTAACACATAGATAATAATTCAACTGTGTCGGTTTTATGACTTTTATACATTCTCCAAGTACACGAAGAAATATTAATGTGGCTTTGGCAGTTACATTGATTAAGGCTGAAAGGAACGTGATCACAGTAACTATGTTTTTAACTTATAGTGATTCAAATTATGACCACAAAGATCAAAATGAGTACTTTAGTTTCTAAGAACGTACAATGTAGTTAACTTGTGCCGAGTTGCACTGATGTATCAATAGCAAGTATTCTGATTAACCAGTATCGTCACACGTTTATGCATGTAAGAAAATGTTCAGGAAGAGGACCGTGTTAAACAAATGTAATATTTAATTCGTTGAGCTTCAAGTGTGAATATTAACACTCACTGAGTCATTGATAAACATCACACGAGATCTGACATATTTTGAATAAAATTTCTGGAAAACACCTGCAATAAATCTATAAAAGTCTATGCATATTCTTAAGTCTAGTCTTAATTTCAGCAGTTTGGTAGAGATTATAGTTCATTCAGAGACTTATGATTTTGCTCCTTTTCTTAGATTTCAGTGAAGTTGATAAGAAACTATATCAAAATGTACACTATGAAAGAATTGAGTTAAATTCGTCAAATGCAGTAAGTCTCATAAAACATATTTTTGGTATAAAGCTTTAAACTGATCCTATAAAGTCGGATTGATGTTCATTTTATCCTCATAAAGTAGTAGCATTAGTATAAACAAAGAAATAAACATTTCACAATGAAATAGGTACCTTTATGGAACTACGCTTAATCGGACCTCATAAATGTTCACTTCTTTTACAGAAATAAAAGTGTGCATTTTCTTTATGTTTAATATAATTATTAAACATGTAGAAATAATTTGTTACTGATGTGTCTCGTCGGTTTTAAAGCTTTGAGTAATAAAATAAAAGTCAAAAATATGTTAAGCATCATTTTGTTGAAATTTAATTTTTATGTAAACAATTTATATAATTAATACACCTCAATAAGGAAAATAAAACTGCATGCATTTTATATAAATTCATTACATAACACATGACTATCAGGAATGTGCTTTGACAGAAATACTTGACATTTTAGAATAAAGCAGATTTACGAATAAAGCACAGCTAATAATTAATAGCTGGTTTAAAAAAATATATTTAACGTGTTTCAAATGTAAGCTCGTAATTTTTTCAACGCAATCAAACTTTTATTAAATATTTAATACGTCTTGTAATCCATTTTGTTGCTTTAATAATTTTTCAACATTTTAAAACGTTTCCCGTGTCCACAAAGAAGAATGTTTGTCTCACGTTCATTTATTAACACGACCCGTAAAATTGTGCAACGAAACAAATGTTTTTAAAAAGAATTATTTTAAAGGAATCCAAAATGATAAAAACATCGATTTGCATTTTCTGAACTTTAAATTCAAATATTAATATTTCAATGAATCTTCAAGTGCAAAGGATGAGTCAACCCCAATAAACTTTAAAGTATTAGAATGGAATTTGGATATGTGGGACAAGGACGTTAAAAACAATTGTGCAACCGTAGGGTTAAAATAATAAATTTCTGTGATTCAATCGGATAAAACATTTGAAAAGTGCTGAATGATGCAATTTAAAAGTGCATTGCGTTCTTTTATCGACTGAATTTTTTGATCCGAGTTTTAATAATCAATTCTCTAACGATGAGGTGAAAGTAGAAGTACTACCATGTGTATTTATTGCTACTTTTTATTGCTGCAGCGAAAAACAGTAAACGCGTAGCAAAAATATAACACTTTGGTTTCAGATGGTATAAATCTAAAAATCACAAAAAGCTGCAATGCACAGGAATTGGTCAATCGTAGAGCGGACTGTGGTTGTTCTAATAAAATTCTGGAATTATAAAAAGAATTTTTTCTTCATTTTGTTAAAAGAACTGGCAGTTATGGAAATATTCGTAGATGAGCAATGGACTGATTTGAACAATAATAGAAATGAAATTATTGAAGGCAAGACATTTAATTTAAATTAAACAGCAAATGATATCAGTGGGTGTTTAGTTCATACACACAGGAAAATAAAAAAAATCTTACTCATGCTTTATTTATAAGTTTCGTATAAACAAAGTCATTCAGTTTTTTTATATTTTCGATTAATGGATCATTTACTGCCTGGCACAAAGCTAATAAATAATAATATGTAATTTTAAGTTATTTTTTTTTTTTATAAAATGTTTTACGATTTCATTCAAGATTATGAATTCCATTACACTGACTTTTTTAAATATTAAAACTATGATTCATAATAATATAGAGGAACATACAGTATGTTGAATTGATTGTCACACGGATAATTTATCCGTACCTGTTGATTTTTACAATTTACGTAATTTCAGTGGTTACTTAATTTCAAACAATTATGTAATTCGTAAATATGCGTACAATTATTCTGTTCATTTTGAAACAATTCCTAGTATTAAAAGTTTGTGATTTTTATTAAACATGGAGTACAATCATTTTGTGAAAATTGTAATCAAAGATATATCACAAATTGAATGATACATTTGAATCATTGCTGGTTTTGGAACAAACATTTCGCACTCAAATATGACAAAGATATTTGTTGAAATGATTTACATTCATGCAAGTTATTTATTCGCAATTTATTTGCATTAGTGTGCAATCAAAAAATGTACTTTGACTACTAAATATTTTGAATAATGTAAAAATCTTATTGAGTACCAACAACGAAAATTTTATTGCATTTATCGATAAAACTAACGGAGTATACTGTGAAATCAACGTGGTGATGAATAGGTTATTAACAAAGTTACGTTTTGTTGAAGAATTCGTCTAATTTACAATACATACTAAGTTTTGTAATAATTTTTAATGATACCCAGTTCGGTAAGTGTTATGTATACTCGAAAGATTATACTTTGAAGGTATGCAAATAACTAGACTGCAGTTCTCAAACAAAAACTCGTATAATTCATTTTACCGAACAACAAAATCTCTCGTTATTCGTATCGGACAAAGGACCAGAGAACAATGTTTTTCAACACTGATCGTTGATCACCAATTAAAATTTAAAATGAACCAACGTCGCGCCCTCTCGGTCGATCGCAGTGAACTATTGAAGCGGTGCCAAATACAAAAAGCAGTCATCCAGTACTGATTCATAACAGTAAGTTTACACACATCTCAACGCATCGTAAAAATCACACATTTCAGAACTGAACTATTTTTGACGGAAAAATGGAATTCGTAGTAGTGCAAAAATTAATGTAATAAATATTCGTAATTTTTCAATTCTGCCGATCGTGCAACAACGCTCAATTTTCGTTTCTAAGAAATTTTAATGTTAAGTTTCAAGGCGACTTAAAATGAACTTTGCACAAATTGTTGTCTAAGGAAAGTTATCGATGTCTTCATCCTCGATTGATCGTGGACTTGCTTTATTTGCAAAATTTGAATCATTCTTGTTGAAGAATGGTGGATGACAAGATTGTAGTTTCTGTGCGATGTAAAGAAGTTGAGCGAATAAAAAATAATACAAATCGAACCAATCAATTCGTGCTTTATAATAAAACAATTAATATCAAATTTAATCTCATACTTTACGGCAAACTTACGGTTTGAAACCGACATTTTAAATTTGGATATGTCAATTGGTATCACATCATTGGTATCACATCGTCTAAAAAACCAAAGTATCTGACATTTGGTATTACTTTTGTGACGAGTGATTGTTTCTTTATTTATTGAAATGCAAAATTCCCCTCACGGGGAATAGATAATAAAATACAAAGTAAAATCTCGATCAAGCAATGTCGTTTATTAAACAAAAGTTACACCACCCACTATGGGTTTTGACGCGCATAATCAAATGTTTAACGCAATATCCCATGAAACAAAGAATGATCTCGCGAATTAAATCCTGTGAGAACACTGACTTTTTCTAAGAAAGGTGTTCCCTTCCAGTAGTTCGGCACTTCGTATTTTTAGATTCTCCATCTTCTGGAGGAACGTGTGGAAATTTCCCATATCCAAGGGGATGGCTCCACTGGCACTTTCTTTCTCAAATCTCACTCACCGAAGCACCGTTCGATTTTCTACTTTCCTATAATATTTTTACGGACGCGTACTTATCTCTCGCTGGGTAATATAAGAGTGTCGATTTGCGTTACTGGCGTCGCCGATGACGCACGTTGTCGCTACGCGTGGTCTTCCCGTCAGCATTGACCACCGCGGCATTTTGACGTTAACCCAGTGCCGGACCCTCTTACTTTTGGTGCCCTATTCTCAATTTGTTAACCCGTTCTTGCCAACCTGATTCCTAGTTCGCTACACCATTCTTTTTTCTCATTCAACATTATTGAATCTCGCTATTTCTTTCCAGCTGCTCTCAATTTCTGAACTTTATTTCATTCACCTTCCACTCCTGCAAAACAAACATTTCGAAAAAAACATTCTTTACATCTTCCCAGTGACCGCGTCATCTAACGAGAGAAAAATATTGTAACCGGACAAATGCCACGTTACACTTTACATACGTTTCATCTAAAATGTCACAAATCCCGTAATTTATTACATTTTATACACGTTGTGCAATCTCACATTTTATATAATCATTAATTGTATCACTATAAATCATATTGTGCAATAATCACTTTTCTATTCAACATATTTTATCTATTATTATTTTCAATGCAATTCTCTCATTTAAATTTTATCTTAAATTTGATCTTAAAGTTTTATCTTTCATCTAGAATTCATTGAATTAACTCAATATTTCTGATATTGCTAACTACGTTGAAATTGTGTTATAACTGGTGGTTTATTGCGTTAAATGATAAAATTTTCACATTTTGTATTCAACATTCATTCTTGCATCTTAATATATTTTATATTCTTCACTTACATATTTTCGCACATTATATATATATAATGGTATATTTCTACTTATTTATTTATTTTAACAGCCATTATTTCAAATAATAATAACTAATATTTTATATAAAGTCCAACTTACATAATTACACGTTTTATCTAACACTATATTACACCTAATTATTTTATCTAATGGCACAATTTATCTCGTACCACATTTTATTGACGTTACATTTTGCCTACTCCGTGTTTTATGTAATATCCGTTATATTTAACGTTTTTTAGTTGAAGTATATTTCATCTAATTGTTTATTTTATCTGTAATATATTCGACACACCGAACAAAAGTTACAAAGATAAGCTATTTTTGAAAACTTTGCACTGAACATCAGTGTCTAGTACGTACAAGATAAGAAAACACAGGTGTCGTTACAAAATAATTGTCTATCAACAGAATGACCAAATGTTGACGTTCTCGAGTTGTAAATCCACCCGACTAAGTCTGGTAGGCTACCAGAAAACTTATATGCAACTTAGCGTGGTTCCTAGGAATCTTCTAAACGTCAAGAAATGTTTTGTTTCTTCGGACTTGTCTGCAGTAATGCACGAAAACAACTGTAACGAGACAACTTTTGTTACAGTGTACTTGACATTAAATGACAGATACAAGTTAGTAATATTTATGGCTGACAAAAAGTCACTCAGTGTAAGAGACTGTAATGTTAATATGTCTATAATGATACATATGTAACATAATCTGTAATATTCTTTAATTTGTTTGTAATTTAGAAAACCTGTAATGCCCGTTTCGTCGTGAAAAATATTAATTTATATCGTTGAATATTTCATCTTCAGAATTTCTTTCTGTGGTGATCTTTTTGCGTTATGAGAAATAGTGATACAATAAATAAAAATAGGTCTTATTCCACATTATTTGCAATTTTGGCACTGAAATTTTAAAGTGAGCAAAATGTGGGCGAATTTGCACAAGTTTTGCGTCATGTTTTTATTGTTTAACAATTCCACGTTGCGTGAAACAACTACTTTACTAAAATTAAATCTCTTAAGAATATACGTTAACGAAACTGACGCCTGTATGTAAAGTAACTGATGACTGCAGTGCCAATATTTTACCTTAGAAGTCGGTTATGCAATTTTGTTTTAATTATATTGAATTGCACGTTTTTATATTTATCATGCTCGTATGAAGAAGTTGTTGAAACATTACATCAAATTGTTATTGTGCGTTTCCATGGACCGCAAGAACGCAGTGACAATCAACTTCATTTGTCGCTAAATGTCGGCGGGCCTCAACTCGACATGTTCACCGTAGATCAGTATAGTTTCTACAACTGGTTAAAGTCAACTTTGCGTTTATTTTCAGTTTTCACGACGATCCTTTTGAAAGGAGTGTTTCAGCGTAAAAAGTGATTGTAAAGATAAGTAATATCCGGCATTAAAATTGATTTTGTTAAATTTTAGTACTGAAATGTGTTATCGCATTAATTATATCGCACAAATGTTAAATAATGAAAGAATTACACGGTACGTTTAATTTTCAAAAAATTATACCATTTTTCTTCAACATCATTTTGATGTCTGGATACGTTTTTGATACAATCATTGTTTGTAAAAAATGTTTTCAATTCATTTTCAATTACTTGAACAATGGAATGTTTGAATTTTATTGTAAATTAAAAGTTCACGAGTTTCGCAAGTCTGGGACTGAAAATCACGTGATGCACTGGTTCAGCGGATACGGATTTTTGTAATTACAGTTTTAAAATATTAAATACAGGTTTGTGATTGATTGATCGCGTTTTTTATTAATGGAAGTAAGGTATCCAATAAAAATAGGTAATTTTTTATATCATTTGTGGGTAAAATTAGAGAACGTATTTTTTTATCACTTCAGAAACGCGTTTCTTACTTTCTCCTGTAATTATATATACTAATTCAATTTATTCATTGTAAAACATTCTTCAAAAATGAGAAAATAAAGTGAAGCAGTTACGATTCCAAACTCAGTGGTTTTACAAAAATAATTAAGAAAACATCGGTATGAGAAAGAACGGATTATGCGTCCCCCAAAGGTGCGATTTCATTTGCTGCAATTGCAGCTCTGTGGCATCATGCTCTAGATTACTAGAATCGTAATGTGACATGAATCTAATGATAAAAAACACTGGATTCATATGTCGCCAACTAAAGGATTAATTTATGATAATAATAAAAATAATCTAACAGTGTTTTCTATTAAAGTTGTTTAAGTAATTATCAGATCATATTGAAACAGCAAATTGCAATATACTCAGTAATCTTTTAACAATAAAAATTGAAGAGTTTATAGAAATTATTTACTTAGAATGTTTCTGGATATTTTTAAAGGTTTATAAATTTGTAATCGATGTTTTAAGATCAGACCAGTATTTCAGAATAATTTTTAGTTTTTTTCCGACATTTTCGTAACTTTTGTTTTATAGAAAATTATATCGATAAAGTACGTAAAATTTCATTTTCCAAATACGAACAAAGTAATTAATATATTTAAATTATTAAATGAATCGTTGCATTAATTCTTTCAATGTCTAGTAACTTACAATAATTTAATTTCAATGTTTATTAACTTTTTTAACAGTTATTTCCTTAAATATATTTTAAACAGTTTTACAGAATGATAACTTATATTTTTTTATATTTTTAAATTTATAAATGAATCATAGTTTTCTTGACACTCTTAACAACAGTTGGAATTTGAAATTTATATTTTAAAACAGAAGAATAAAAAACAATTATATATAACAAATAAGAATTCATAATTTTGTTAAAACATAACTAGATTTCAAAATTGTTAGAATGTGGAAAAAATATCAAAATTCATCTGAAATGTGATCAGGTTAAACAGAAATTAAAAAATAACCACAATTTTTGTATATACAAATCATGAAGCAATGTTCTCATTAAATAATACATAATATAAACATTTTAGATTTCCTATACATTCATTGTATTGTGAATAGTATATTGGGTAGATAAAATTTGATGGGGTATAGTAAAAACTAACAATGTTTTATATTTTGTAATATGTCGATTAAAGATAAAAGATAAAAATATTCCACAAAATCTTTTAAAATTACTCAGAACTTTTTAAAATTAATTTCATACATTTTTTAGCGTCTGCAACCACCTCTCAAACACCTTAGAACTTACATATTCTAAATATATTTTTAAAAATACTTTTAAACCTAATATTTTCTCCACATAATTTTCAATTTTAGATTTGTATTTTTTAATATTGGATTTGAACACGATTAATGATCTGTGAATAGAATTTGAATAAGGATGTCTAGTATTAAAACGATCATATTGGAGTTTAAGTCGAAGTGGTTATTTTTCCCACTCACATGTCTTTAGAAATTGTCACGTAAAAAATCATTATAATATTGATTATAACTGTTAAAGGAAACTGCATTCAAAGTTTTTTTAATTAAATGTAAGTGCAATTAAATGTAAGTCTTCGGTTCATTATTTTCACTTTTAAAGCAGTAAAGTGAAACAAATGCTGGCGCATCTATCAAAGAAATTTTAGTCTATTGGTTTATGGTTTAAATTTGCTGTAAAAATGATGTATATACGAGTCATAAAAATGAAAATATATAAATGTCCTATTCAAAAAGTATGGATATATCGATTAAGCACTGTCGTAACTTTTTTGTGTTCTTAATATGTTTGTTAACTATAAGGTACACCTGAATTCAGCGATCATATAATTGGTGTAAAATTCCTATGCAGTTCTTAAAATCGTATTTTATTTTATTTGTTCACATTTGTACACAACCTTTTGTATGATTTGTTAACAAAATTACATGTATTTAAACATCCTTTTTTTTTTTGCAATAAAATACTCCATCCTGTAACAAAAGGCTATTAAATTACTATATTTATCTTTTTTTTTTGTTTCCAAATTTAGAGAAGAACGATAAATCTGAATTTTATCTGTGTATTTCTATTTATTATTGTTATTTTTAATACCCATTATTATTATTACCTCTAAATTTGAAGTATAATGAACCTCAAATTTAAATGTTAGTCAGTTAAAAAAAACGAAATGCATTAAAAAATTGTAATAATAAATATGAATTAAAAAATGCATTTGTATTATTAATTTTTATTCATTTAAATTATTATATTATTAATTTAAATTATTACAAACGGATATGACAAAATGTATCTGCAAAATAAATACGATAGAAATGTTACGAAGAACGAATGAATTTCGAACGTTGGAGTTAACTAGGAACAAACTGATAACAAGCTCCAGTAATTCTGCTCATAAAATAAAAAATCGTTAAGATGTTCTGTTGAAATCGAGACGACGCTCGAAACTTTATTTCATTTAGTAAAAAGGGTAAAAAGTTGCATTAGAAATAACACTGATTAACATGATTTTTATTGCACGTTGGAGATGAATTTTGCAAATATCATTTGTTACTTCGATATAATTGTCGTTGCTGGCCTCAACATAAAAATACGTTTGCGCACAATATATATGGAGTTTTTATCGTTTCAACATGCATAACTGAAGACATTTCAACTGAAAACAATTAGCCACATTTTGTTGTGCTGAAATATGCGCGTACGCGTAATGAAGACGTGATAAATTACTCCAAATTGGAGATTCGTATTTTATCGAAAAAATCCCATCAAATTCATCTATGAAACATTCATTTGTCTTTCATCTTTTAAGACACATTGAAATGTTGTATCATCAAGAGTGAATTAATACAAATATGATAGCGTGTAATTTTCAATCTGCTATTTATCATATAATTTTCTATTACTGAACGTATTCCGGTCAATAAGTGTACAAAATGAGAAAACTTGTGATAGACCATTTGACGAGTACTGGATCTGCCTTAACCCAAACCTGTTCACAGCTGTGTTAAACCATGAAATATCAGTGAATAAAAAAATGAAACCAACGTTTTATCTTTGCTATATTATATCGGAACGTTCATTTTAACGCGTAGTCCTAGGATTATTGTAATTTTTCCAAATACCTTGCAAACATGCAATATCGGAAAGTGTCACTGTTATTATAATTATATGCAAATATAGAAATATTATAGATATCCACATGTAAATAAAAATCTAAATGTTACACTGCATTGAGTAAAACTGTTGTAACATTGTTATGACATAACGCGATTAGTGTTTCTGTATTAGAAATATATTAAATTCAGTCGTGCAGTATTTTTTATACCCGCGCATGCTTTTATAAAAAAACTAAGACAAATATTAGAAACTGTACGAATGTACATTGATAATTATTAATTCGGCAATTTCTTCATAAGCGTAATTTGGCAATTTCTTTATAAACGTAGTTTGGCAATTTCTTAATCGTAATCCAGTATTCCAATATCTTGAATTAAATAATTTATTTAAGAAGCAATAATTCTTACTTTTGAAATCATGTTTAACGGGACGTAAATTATCTTTTAACATTTATAACTTTTGTTCAAAGGCGTTTAAACCATTTAGCAAAGGTACACCTTTTATTTTATGGAATGATTCAAACTTAACTACTGTTACATTTTCAACAAAGTTCTAGATGATCATTATTAATCATTACTGCTGAATAAAATGTTCATTGTAAAAAGAACAATTTATATAGTAATAGTTTCATGCCGGATAAATCCTTCGTGAAGAAACTACAACGCTCGAATTGTATTTAATAAAAATTAATGAACAATACAAACAACTGTTCATCTCTGTATTATGGAAAAAGATGAATTGAATAAACATTC
Source organism: Axea sp. ZL-2020 (assembly GCA_022817665.1). Classification (NCBI taxonomy): domain Eukaryota; kingdom Metazoa; phylum Arthropoda; class Insecta; order Hymenoptera; family Scelionidae; genus Axea; species Axea sp. ZL-2020. The sequence continues at coordinate 11,155 of JABFOX010000592.1, forward strand.
TCCTCCAAAATTTACATGGTGAATACATTTAAAAGTGAATATTTAAGTGTATATTTTATTTAACTCTTAAAGAAACGTTTTTATAACAGGCCATTCTACGGAGAATTTGAAGAAGTCAATATTTTAAAAAATTAACATTTCAGTCTGATGGGCATTTTTGAAAATATACTTTTCGTACATTTGTAAAAGGTTGTGTCTTTATTTGAAAAATTATAGGTATAGGTGGGAATTCTGTGGCTGTAAAGGAATTTAAACGGCGTTGCTCCTTTAAACGACAACATATTATATAGAGTACACCTTTTCAATCTCCATTTTCTATCCAATTTTATGCACAATTTCAATTCAAACTATACTTGCGCACTCTGAAGGAATGAAATAAAATGTACCTAAAATGGCTTTGAATATAATTTGTTAATAATCTTGCAGAATGGAATAAACAGTTGCTACTTCCGAATTTTGGGCATTTATTGTGCCTTTTTTACATAATTTGTTCAAATGAAATTAATTCCTTCACTTGATACTGTAAAACTAATTACCAGTAATAAACGTGGCATGCTTGGTAGTATCATTTTTAATTCACTTATGTAGTTTTATTAAACGTACTTTGGATATGTTACAGTTTTTGTGACTTAGATTAAAAATTACACGTCTGTTCATCAGATGAAATTGGTGTCTTAAACTTCAAAATTTATTGTATTATATCTACTTCAATGAATACTAAAATAAAGACTGGACAATTTTAACGAAAAAATCTACTTTACATCCAAATAATTACCGAATGTAGCGAATTTGAATTTTTCGAAATGTTCACCACTGTACAACTCTTTCTTAAAAGTGGTCCTGCAAAAATGTTCTTTTCAAAATTACACCAGGATTGAGTTAATACAAATATCAAAAGTTAACTCTCCAAATAAAATATCCTTGACATTGATTTTATATAAAGATAGTTCTGTTAATGGAACTCGTTTTCAAGATTTCTGTTGTAAGAAATTAACGCACTACGTTTATAGATTATAATTTTATAAAAAAAAAAAGGTGTAAACAGTATTCTCTACTATTAAATATTTAACTTATTAAAATCTATTTAAGAAATTTTAGTTGAATTAACCAAAGTATCTAGTATATTATTTTTAGGAAATAACTAGAAAATCTGAAGAAAGGAACTAAGTTTTCCACAAGCCACGAGTTTAATTTTCCCAATTATTAAGGTTCTTCTTAATACAGTAGTATTTAATTAATATTGTAAAAACATTCTACAATATTTAGAAATGGAGTTTCTATAATATTTATTTTAATATTAATACCACTAAAATATCACAGAGAAACTAAAAATGAAAAAGTATTATTGCAAATTGCATGGCTGTACAGTATGAAATATTAATTACAGTACAAATATTTAATACTTGATACTTATAAATAGATGAATATATAAATTACACAGTCAATTGAAAAATGACAATTTGGAATCAAATTCATGCATTGACAATTACTTCAACGATATTGGTACCATGAAATACATGCCTGTTTCATGGCATTAAAAATTTAAAATTAATGTTAAAGATACTTTTTAAAGGGGACTTTAAATAATTCTTTGAAAGGCATCGCACAGTATTTTTATTTTGTAATATTTTCTCAACTGTTTTTGAGAATGCAAATTACGAATTCCTAAATAGCATACGAGCAAATGAACTAATACAATTATACAGTAAACTAATGTCCCACGTGATTGAATTTGACTATAAAAAGATATTAAGTAAAACAAAGTTATTTCAATAATTTCGAAGAAAAACTGAATAGCAATATTTTATAAAATACCACAGACGAGATATTAACAACGAATCTTAACAAAGTGGAACAATTATTGTGTTTTTTCAACTTAAATTGTAATCTCTTGTATATATATATATATATGATCCAAATTGTATAATTAGTTATAAACTTTCATTCGTTAAATGTGATCGCTTATCCCTCAATCATAGCAATTGACATAATATCTTTAGCGCATTATGTTATATTCATCGAAAGAAAGTGTAATGTATACAATTAATTTTCAAGTTATTGATTGTATCGAGGGTAGAACAACTCCCCGCTGCGAATGCAGCGGGAGGGTTTCGTCCCGCTTTGATAAAAGCTAACGAACTAAATTCAATCATAATACATTGTGCAATAGACGAAATTCTATTCATAACCAATGATGACAATATTGATATCTTGCGGAACATTTTCAGCGCGATAATTTCATATTAAATTAGCTCAAATATTTGTGCAATAATTCCGTTCAATTTTTATCGTCTTTATTTCTTACATTGACACACCATTTCGCACGGTTACGTGTAATTGTAAATTAAATTCCATTGTACAATTCTTTACTGATAAAACGCTCATTTTATAATTAATTGTTAATTAAACAATTGCACAATCAGCACAATTGTATGAGTGTTGCAACATGTTTCAACATGTTTCAAATGTTTGTTTGTTTACATTTTATGCGTACAATTTGTTCTGATTATTATTATTATTGTTGTTGCTGTTGCTTCTACTATATCTTTATTGTTTTTCACATCGGACAGATCAGAACATATATTTTATTTATGCAACATTAATGTCTTATTGTAAAGCAAATTTCTGTTTTATTGTGACACGTAAGTTGTTATATTATAAAACACTAATGCATATGTAAAGCGTGCGAGAAATACTAGTTTTCAAAGTGACGTTGGTAAAGTTTGAATAAAAATTTGATTAAGGCTATACTGGCTTCTGAACAGGTATCCTGATTTTTGAATAAGCTTATAATCAAGCTAATTTACTTCATAGGACTTATGAGGCTCACGTAATTGCCTGATCAAAGTTTAGATTACAGCGCCGATGAAAGATGTTTTAGCTCGATTTCCTCATTGTATTCTGACCAAATACGTTTCGATACTATGTCAGGAATGCCTCGTAAGAATTTCATATTTTCCTACGTTAGAAGTATAATACACGTGCCATAACTCTTATTTATACCAAAGGGTACCATTTTTGAAATGCATTTTTATTACGAATCTGAAGCGTTACTGCAGAATTTTGTATCTCCATTTTTCCTTCGTCAATCTCAGTTTAATATTAATATATCAAATACAACGATTTACACATTCGTGGAGCAAAAATTGAAAGGTTTGTTCATTTGTATTTATTTATCAGAAGGCAATGCTGAATTTTCACCATTCGTGTTTTGAAATTAATGAAGATGACTTAATTTAACGAACGAGACTTTTCATTTTTAAATATATATTTTACTTGCGTCTTTTCACCCATTTACTGGAAAAAGCAATATTGAAACAAGAAAAATATATATGTATTTTTTCTTCGTAACTACAGTCATCATGAAACCTACTATAGAGTCAATATTATACACCATCGTTTACGTTTTCCCCGTTTCACGCATAGAGAAAAATGTTATATTTGCACGAAATGATGTTACAGTAACACCTATCGCTGTTTGAATAATATATTTTTCAATTATAATACAAGGGCAATAATTTCAAATATCATATTTTACTATTTGACGTACATATGTACTCATTTTTGTGTTTCTTGTAACTATGAATATAAAAATGTAATTACATTTATCAACTTTAATATTTGCCATTCGATTAATAAATGCAGCGTGTTATAAAAAATTGATGAATGAGAAACAATGTAACGTTTTCATTTATTTCGATTGAAAAGTTGTAATTCGTCATTAACATTTATTTGAGCTAGTTAAAAATATATTCACGGTTAATTATATTAATCGTTTTAATTACTATATTTTCAGCGAATAAAATAAACAAAATCCATTCATAATTGACTAGTTTTTGCTTCCATTTTAAGCCACTCTAGTGCAAATTCTATCAGAATTTTCAAGTTAATGACCCGATCGATTAATTAGAGTTGATCGTTTCAAAGGTGCGAACAATTTAATCGTTTATTCGAAAGATATCGGTTCAACTTCTGTTTACAAAATTCATCTTCGAACTAATTTGTCGTAAAGTTTGCACAATGGAAATTTAAATAATTTACAAATTGTTAATCACATCAACTGAAGTGGACAGCCATCGCAAGTCCGAAAACATTATCCAGTTGGATGGTATTTCAATTCGGACAAAAAGCTGAAGTATGTTTAATTTTTTCATAATGGCACAGAGAAACATTTGAATTCCGAGCGCCGCCGCTAAGAGGTTCACTGTCGATCTGACTCTTTAGCACTCTTACATAAAGGTACATAGAAGGCTGCTATAACGAGAAGAGATGTTGATAAGTATCGCGCATTATTTAAATTAAAGTGAATTTTCTACATTCATGAAGTTCACTTGTCGAAACAGTTGAAGGAACACTAATATTTTGATGAAAAACTTGTCTGAGTCAGAGTACTCCAACTTAAAGATGAAACTCAATTAGAGCAAGAACAAATTTTAAATAAGAATATAACCCTTTTCCACTTTAAAACAGCGTTAGAATTAATTATGCACACTTTGTCAAGAAATGATCGTAAAATTGCATTTTTGCAAAGTTCTTTTATTCCAAAACTCAAAGTTCTTCTCTTGCGCATTAACATTTCTTCTATCTGTTGCACCATTTTGCGTGTTCAAGGTTTTAACAATTTTCATTTTGTTAAACAATAAATTATTCTAATATTTATGTCTAATACAGAAGTAAAGGATTGTTATTGAAACGCGTGTTGTATTGTTCAAG
>JABFOX010000593.1:0-15864 GCA_022817665.1 Axea sp. ZL-2020
AATCTTGTTACTAATAAAGCATGTTATGCAACATTAGAATCTGTGCTATAGAATAGCTAAATAATTGATCAATAAAATTTTACTGAGGAGTGTTTGAATAAACATTTCTTGTAAACGGGCTTCATCGCACCTAGCATCTAAGGGATGAAATTATGTACAATCTTTACAATGTCTAGGCAACAACTACCTCTACTACTGAATTTACGAATACTCGTGAAACGAAACGTTAAATTTCTTTGGTTAATTTTACCAAATTTTATACCATATGTTTAAACATTATTTATTATATATATTCCTTATTTTATTTGAATTAACTAATTTCACAAATCTCCAAAATATTAAATACGCGTTAATGGCATTACCTGAAGACTAAATAACACTTTTATATTTCCAAAGGTAAAGTCGATTTTAAACTATAAAAAGTTCAGCATGCATCACTTGAACGATATTCGTGTAATTCATGCTGGAATTAATAAAAGTTTATATTTTCAATAATGAATCCCATCAAAATATCACTGTTGCAAAAGTGTTATAACTATATTGAAATAGATAATGATATTTCACTTAAAATTCATAGAAAACTTTAAAGATTAAACGATACATAAATTAGTGTATGAATATTTCAATCGTAATAATAGAGGATATTTGGACACATGTTCAATAACAGTTAATGCACGACTGTTATATTCCATATATATATAATAATAATTTAATTAATATTATTGGTTAATATGTATTAAATTATATTATGCAAATAAATTTAATGTAAAAAATGAATTATACGTACGATGTAAAATACCATACAACTGATTGTAAAGCAATGTTCCAAGAGTAAATTTCAAGTTAATGCGACAAATACATGGTACGTAGTGAAAAAAAAAGTAATTCCACCTTTTGAGATTGAATGATGAGTCACAGTTTAAAACTAAGACTCGAGAAAGATTGATTGTTAAAACAGTTATTGTTCAATTAAATCATACACCTAGAAATGATTCTTTTTGCTTTGCCGATGGGTAAACAAAAATCCGAATTATTACACATAAGAACGAACAAAGTTTTATAATTAACTCGCACCTAAATACGTTTTTTATTTATGGTTGTTCTGTGAACAAATCGACCGCGTGTAATTATAATGCATCGTGCTGGAAATATAAATGCAAGGATAATTATTCTCATCGATTTTCGCGCGTCATTATGATGTAGCCCAGCTCTTGAGTGCGGTTAAATAATAATCCGAAGAACTCAGGTGTATAGAGCAATAGTTGCACACAGAACACAAATATCGTTTGGCTAGTGGCAACAGTAGCTATTTCGTCTGAATTATTAAAAGACTGAGCCAGACTAGGAAGGTTCAGTGCGGAAGTAATTCCATACATCTTACAACGCGCGCTATACATGGACTTAGAGTCCTCGCGTTACACACGCGGAATTATGTAGCAACACGGTTTCGTAAAAATGCATGTCCATTTCGCGCTGACAATTTATATGAATGTAACTCCGCACGCGGAAACATTTACTTTGTATAATTTAATTGGACGCGCGATCGTTGCTAGTGAAACGACGTGAAATTAACGCGCTACAGTTTCATCGGCCATGCACCGTTAAAAAGATTGAAGGCTTTTGCAAATATTTTTTTCCCCATTCTCACGCAACGAAATTGATTTTGCTTTTTCACGCATTGTTTGTGCTTTTGCGTACATAAATGGCGTTGCATTAACGAAATAACAATTCTGCGTGTCGAGTCGATGATTACGCTGAAAAATTTCGCTCGTAAAGTTAATGAACGCTGTTGTGCGGACGGACGCTATGTAAATCTAACGTAACCGTTGTTGCATTTCATCGATGACACGTAGCAATCGGGTATATAACAGTGTGAAAATAACTTGTAAGTGCTGGAAGCTCAGTAGCATTTATCATCACACGTTCAGTTAATATTTATTAATGCATATCTTTTAATACGATAAACTTTCTTTGCGTCAATCGAATTTTAAAACTTTCATTCGCGTCTTTTTGTTCGAAAATTTACGTAAATGTTCTGTTGAAACAAATGGCGGACACTTTGCATTTATATTATTAAATAATAGTCCTGTATAATACGAAAATAAGTTGGCGATTATTTTGTTGAAAATGTTATTAAAAGACTTTTAAAGTTGAGTTTTCTTGGGCACAGTTTCAGTGATTTCGTTATAATCGTTATTCTTGTGCTTTGTGCATATACGAATACAACATAGCGCTACAGTATAAAAATGTACATTGTTTAATCATTAATGTATAAAGATCTTTCAATTTACAAAGGTATTGCTATAACCAGATTAAAAAGTGTAGTAGTAGTAGTAGTAGTAAAGATAATTTAAGGGAATAAAAAATCAATTTTGAAATGGAACTAAATATCATAGAGGAAGAAGCTCTCTTAACTATGCAAATAGGAATGAAATAAAGACTTGGTTGCAATCGAGTAAGTTTATAAGAATAAAGAATGTAAATTGACAATTCCACCGAACGCTATTAAAATTTAAACCATAAATTTTACATTTATATTAGTCAAAAATATCAGATCGATTGGAATACGAGTAAAGATTAAAGATTAAGTTAAATTCTCAAAATTTTCATGGATTTATGTCGTTCAAAGACTTGAAAATGTATCAATGTAAGTAGATAGTAAGTTGATTGCTCAGTTCAAAATATATTTTCAAGTATATGCAGTTTCCATTTAGTAGCATGATCAGTAAAATTCTCCGATACTGAAACTTTGATAAAACAAAATAGAAATTGACAGAAATTTTAAGTTTAGATAATGACCGTAACTATGACATTTAAACATAACACATTTTATATACATGTGTTACAATCCCTTGCATTTTAAACTAATTTTCACTTCTATTATAGATTAAAATTCCTTATTTTAATTTCTTATTGCTTTAATTTATTTATTATATTACTGGCACATAAAGAAACATATCTTTAATTTCACTAATAGCATTAGAAGTTTTAGAATATTAAGATTAATTTTATATTAAAAGTGAGTCAGATAGTACAACATTGAGAATTTGTTTAATAATATTACGTTACAATTCATGCATTTTCAAAACTACAATATATTTCTTAATTAATTCACTACCTGAAGGTTGTATAAGTTGTTTTCATAATTTAAACGATTATTATAAATATAAAATAATTATTTCGAAATTTCAGTAAAATCTTCTGACCATGCAACAATTCTTTTATTACATAAACAACCACTTTAGACTGCATCTTTAAAAAAGTATATATCATTTATTTATTAAACTTATTATCAAACGAATAATTTTACAAATATGAATATAAATAAAAGTAATTGAATTGAATAATATTTGAAAAAGTTGAACAAATAATCCGTTAGTGCTAAGTTTAATGAATACATCGCATAAGTTAAAACGCTCAACGAATGAAGAATATGATTATTCCCTTTCTTAAAGTGTAATGCACGTTTATCACGCAACGGTATTACAAACAAAGACACGTTTTCTGTACAAGTTCTTTTATTCACTTTCGTTACTCCGAGTTTCAATTTGTCATCGATATTATAACTAGACTACGACCATATTAACAATATATTGCTAACATATCAATTCCACATGTGTGGGTTTTCTAACGACCGTTTATAATCCAGATTTGTGTTTCGACGTAAACCATAAACCATGCGGAAATTTACGACTATGAGCAGACGCTATAGTCGTCTCAATGTCGAATTGACTTTACTCAACGCGAGTTGTCGGATCGGCGCTAGTCCTAACAGTTAAACGACGTTGTTGCATGACAGTTGCTAACCAACATTCGACTAATGTTGTAAGGACCCTAATGTCCAATATTGTTACGACATTGTTAATGCACAGTGACAATCGATAGAATGTTAACACAAAGTAACGTTGCACAGCTTTGTTGCCATTGCGTTGATATGTAATGCAAGCAGTCAAAACTGAATCAACGTTGTTCAATAACGTCATATCAACGTCTGCAAACAAAGCATACCTTCATTCAAGAAAAAGCAAAATCAATACTCAATCCAATAACTTTGTAGTGAATGGCATAATCGGTTAAATCAGAGTTCAAATCCTGGAAATGATTTTTTGTCTTTGAAAAATAAACAACGCAATATTTAAAATGAACGAGCATCTTTATTATCGAAAAATATTTAATATAATTTAACATAATGTTTAACTTGCAAATAAGTTTATTGGGATATTGCAAAGTAGTGTTAAATTGAATTCATGCTGTGTTGCGAAGCTGCTTCGTCTCAACGTGTAACTAGCATCAACGCAACTTTGTTTATCAACTTTGTACGACGTTGTTTCAATATTGGGAATACTCTATTCTTCTGCATGGTGCACTTAAAAATATTTGGTACATTCAAGAAATATACACTCGTGATTTTCGTTGTGAATACGTAAAATGTAATAAATTTCTGTGCAAAAATATACCGCTTGTTACTTATTATTAATGTGCATGTGAAAAACGCGTAGTGTACTTAAAATAATGTTTTCTTAAGCTTAATTAAATGCGAGTGATCAATCACAAATAATTCGTAAAAAACCAAACAAATACAAAAATTAATTAACTCTTTTCAGCGGCAAAGTCCAATTTAAAATTTCGTTTGATTAACATTCATAACAGGTAAATAAATATTAGGTTGTCAAAAAACGAGGATTTGAAAGGAAGACGCGGACAATTCATTGCGCGTAGACATCTTATCTTTTACCCGAGACAGAGAGGTGACATCAATAATGCCGGCTTATAATAAGACGTGGAAGAATCTTATAAAGTCTAAACTTTGCATTTATCTTTAATTAAAAGTTGAATGTTTTTTAATGAACGTAGTTTGCTTGTCGATATTATTCGGTAAACAAATGTACAATGGACAGATTCTTTGTTTATGTCATTTCATTATTAACTTTTGTTTGTTTCGATCGCAGGAATAAACGCTGCTAAAAACTGTTTGCTTCATTCTTATAAATAGAATGTTTCAGTAAGAATTTGTTGATGCAATTGCACACCAGTACAAATAATCAATTTTTGTTTCTTCAAAAAAGAAGAATAACTTCTCATTTTACCGAAACAAACAACCGAGCATGTACCGAACGATCACAAACATTAAACTAAATAAACGATGATATTATGACGATACATCATAGACACGGGAAAAAGGATATCTATATTTTATCTCCGATTACCGGGAGTCCTCTCCTTTAGGAAAATGCTTTATCTTTCATGACGTCAATACATGACAAAATATATAATATATTTATTTCCCACAAAATATTTTATAACGAACATTGAAAATGCAGCGAAAACTAATCAAGCAAATTCAAACTAAGGAATGTTAAAAGGGACTTCACAGTAGTATTATAAAATAGATATCATTTTGTTTTGTAATAATGTTTTTGTATAGGTATAATTTGTTATTTCGCTCTTCGATGAGTGGACTAGTTTTGTACGTTTAAACTGCTAATAGGGTATCTTGAAAATTTAATGAATTGGACTAATTCATTTTCCCGAGTAGTTACCAATGAATAGTTTACTTCGTTAACCACGACAAATTAAATTTGAAAATTAAAGAGTCGAAGATTCACGCAAAACTTATAATATACTAAACTTAATACATATTTCCATAAAATGAAAAATTGTATAAATGCTAATACAAAATGTACGTTACAAGTAATTAGATTTTGAATAAGACGATATCAGATAAATTGCTAAAGAAACACAGAACGCGAGAAAGAAAAATTACAATGAAACTACAGAAGAACCGCCTACTTTGTTAATGTGTGTATATAAAAACCATTGCATGTATCAACGAATATCAAGAATTATGTTAGTTATTTTTAACGAAAGAAGTTAAAAATACTATAAAAAATAACTGAGAAATAAAATGCAGGTAACTATATTTCATAACAAACAATATCTTGTCAAAAGATGTTTAAAATCTAATGAAAACAACGCAAACACAACGAAACGAAAAGATAAATTTCATGCGGAACGCAAAACGAAATAAAACTAACGAAGCCGACAACGTCGAAAGAACAAAAAAGTTTACAGTTTGCAATAACGAAATTTGTATCCGTATTTTCAGTGTTGAATTTAACCGCGCATGCTCACCAAACTACAAATATGTTGCAATCTTAGATTTGCACATACCTTCTTTCACACTAGAATTCGTAAGAATTTGCCAAAACATTTCAAATTATAACATGTTTGTTACACCATTTATTGGTATTCATAAGAATAATGTGTAATAAACATTTTAATTGTAATTATGAGTACAATTATAAAAAATATTTTTTTAGGAATAACGTGTATAAATGTAAAATAAATTATCATTTGAGCTGCAATACATTTTTATAAACTTGTAATTGTAATACACATTTGATTTACTGTCACAAAATAAACAAAATTCGATATCTAGATTAATTTATGTGTGTTTAAAATCCACGTATAAATCTATCATGAAGAACACCACGTTCCCCTTTTTAATTTGGAAACGGAAAGTGACATTTCAATAAAGAAAGCCACGTGCACTTATACTACTATCTAAGCCCAATACTTTTTGATAGCTAGTCCCATGCTCCGATTACTGAACGAAATTCTTTGAGCTAAATCATAATGCTGATCCTCTTTGAAAACTTTCAAGTTTTGTTTTTATTTGCTTTATTTTGTCGATTAAATTTAAATGAATTTATCTTTCAAACACATTAAATTGCCCGGCCGTAAGAAAACATGAACATTCTCACCAAGTAGAAATTATATCAACACGTATCTCTCAATAAAAATATTCAAAAATACATATTTTGATTGTGAATTTTTATTCAAATACCATTTTGCACTTGAACATTAAAAAACAAAATGCACTGTTTCTAATAAATCTTCTGTATGCAAAATAGGCAAAAGCACAGTGGCTATTGCGGGATAAAATGAAATATTAGTAATGTCATTAATGGTCCTGAAAATATAGTATTTTTGTCTAAATAAATTACCGTATATCATTCAAATTAACTCTGGTGAAACTCAGTGTCAACCTAATAATTCCATTAAAATGTTAATATCAGACTTATTAAGGAAACCTAATAAAGATTTCATGATTTATAATTTATACAATCTTTCAATTCTTTTATTTTATTAATATTAACAGGTTTGTATTTGAGGTCTAATAAGGATAACCTCCGATGTAAAAATTAGCACAGGCTCCAATACTGGCGTAAATACGAATGCCAACTGTTTTGGTGCTTGCAGGTTATTTAAAATGATGCTGCGTCATTTATTACTTAGAAATGAAACACTGATAGAATGACGATATTATGCAACAATCCTTTTTCACAACTAAATTTTTCAGAAGTTTTAAAGGAATATTTAGTACTTTTAATTCAAAGATCCATCGATCCAACTAGTGTTTAGTAAAATTAACTGGAAAAATGAAGCAAATTCATCTGAAATCCTTATTATGTTAAAAAACAACCATAATTTTAATTATAATTATATCTAGTTTTCATTGCATCGGTAAATAAAAAACATGAGATTTGAAACTTGTATTTACTGGTAATTGCATTGATAAATTTAACTTAATTTATTATTAAATAAAATTGACTTTTAAAATTTAATTTTAATTGCAATTTTAAATGTCATTTAATTAATTATAACACTTTATTTTATTAAATACATAAAACACGAACTCCTTTCAAAGTATAATATATATTATACATTTCATGAATAAACTCAAACATAGCTAAAATAATTATTTGGTATTAGTTAAAAACCTTTATTTGAGAACACTTATAACACGAGCAACGCCAATACATGTAAATTTCGTATCTACAATAAATAAACATATGCTTATAGTGACTGAAATAGAACCCTTTTAAATTACACAGATTTTCTTAATAATTAATGATGTATAATAAATGTTAATAAGACCATATGAAAATTGTGCATTACACAATAAATCTTAATTTTTCAGACACTTTGGAAAGTTTTCAATTATTCTCTCCATTTCACTCAATGTTCCACTTCAAATCAAACTGAAGTTTTTCGATCAAAAAATTCCAAAGTCTTGTACCATTTGCCAACCACGTTTCACTACTTTTTATCAATTTTATTTACAGTCTTAAAAAATTAAGAAAAGTATTAAGCTATCAAAAAGAAATATTGACGTTAATACTACATTGTTTAGAAACATTTGATATATTGAAAATAAATTTACACATTTCTTTTCCTATTTTCGGATCACTTCGAATAAATAGGACTATTAAAGATCAAACACGATAGAATGATTATAACATTTATTGTATCCATTACATTAACATCAGCAAACTATAAATCACAAAAGTGAAGATAACTTCATAGTAAAAAAGTAATAATACATTTTTTTTAATTAAAACAAAATCATGTTTTATTACGATTATAAGGAAACAATTTCTATATAATATATTTGTGATAGACAAGAACATTCTTGTATTAGTTCAGTAATATAATATTAGATAAGATCATAATACTTTTCCAATATAAATTAGCATCATTTAAATAGTGTATATTTCTTCCAAATGTATATATGTATTATTATTATTATTATTATTATTATTATTATTTCTCGTTACTTTATTCAGCAATATCAATTTACATACTTATATTTCATCAATAATAAATATATTTGTAACACGTTTATTTTTGTAAAAATTTGAAAATAATTATATAATAAATATAAAATAAATGTAAAATTCATTTTTTATTTCAGTTGAAACCGATTTACTTTTAATAAAAAAGCTTGCTCGCAACTGTTGATCAATTTTTCCTGCAAGCATTGTCTGAGCGTATCGGACTTTATTTATATCGCGGATTATTTTCTACTTTGCTGATAAGAAGCAGATTCTTTATCCTGTTATTATACTTTTTGCTCGCATATTGCTCGTCTTGACGAATAAATGGCTTTTCTTGCGTCGACCAAATAACGAGTGCAAAAACGTCGAGAGTTTTCATCCGGTTCATGACTGACATCGTAACTAGTCGCTAATCGCCACTATAATAACTGTACGATTAATGAAAAATGCATATATTTGGTAGAATGCATCCGAAACAATCAAAAAGTAACAATTCAATAATAAAAATTAATTGGATGCATTATTGCTGCTTTTAAATGTATACAAGAAATCTTACTGATTTATGTTAATATAAGTTTATGCAAGTATTCATTCATATTGTCAGTATAAGTACATGTAAAAATTATAAACTGAATTAGAATAATATATATATATATATATCACATTGTGTTCATTTTGTATAAAATTCGGCCAATACAATCAATAGTGTCATTATAATTTTATAATTTTATTTTTGACGTACATGATTTTTGTTGCAAAAACTGCGCTTCTTTTAGCAATACAAACTTGGGAAAAAAGATTATTTTAATAAGGAAAGGAAATAATTTTAATAATATATATTTTACTCGACATTTAACCATGCTATTAATAGTTACATTTTAATATGAAATATCGTTATTGTTTTAATTTGTTCAAAACAATTTTTATTCTAAGACATTGTACAGTTATAAAACGTTTGTTTATTTTTGTTCGAATCATATGTTTTGTAGCATATATCTACTGAAAAAGATGTTTTACAAATTACAGTTCCATATAGTTGTATTGAGAAACACTTGTAGTGTAAATGGTTCTAGAATACTTTATTGTTTATGAGATGTACAGTGGATGACAATGCATATAAATTCAGATGATTTAAGATGCTCAGTTGTTTAATGTGCATCCCATAAACAAAAAAGTATTGTACAAAATTTTTAGTATATATGTAAGACTGCATATCAAAAGTCAACTTTTCAATGTAATATTTTAAATTTACCAACAGTTTTTCTCTTGGCCTAAGTTCTAATTTTGCTTATATTAGAATGTACAAAACAATTATTTTTAACGTTTAAAATAATCGTATTTTCAAATAACACAACTTTTGCGTACAAATCATATTTAAAATATTAACTATTGAATCAATATTTTACTACATATATAACTACAAATATCTATACTATTTATTGCAATAGCTACATATTAGTATAAATAAGTAGGATATATCCAAATAAAAAATTAGTCAGTTTTACATAGTTTCAATAAAATATTTTTCAACCTTAATCGACTTAAGCTTATTTGAAACACTTGTATTATATATTTCGTGTTTTTTTTTCTGTATAATATAATTTTGTTGAAGTAACCATGTGTACCATATATATTTCATTTTGTTTTAAGTCTATTTACTCAATTGAGAACTGTTATCAACATCTCAAATCCATGTCTTAGGGTGTTAATTATTCTTGAAGACATATTATAAGACTTAAATGTTAACTTGATATTGCACAGTATATTTCATTTCTGTATAGCAAATAAATCATGGATTTTAAATTCTAAAGTAAATTAATTGAACAATTTGAATAGTGCCGAGTTAACTTTTAACAAATATTTCAGCGATTGCTTAATAGTGTTACTTAAATGTATTATATTTACATAGTCTTATTATTATTACTTAAGCCAGTTACTATATTGACTCAACGATAGTAATTTATTAAATTAAATTTTATAGTGATTAAAACCCACGTAATTGTTAAGAGTCAATACAAATCTCTGTGTTAAATGAACATTGGTTCATAGTTACTAATTTATAACAGTAATACTGAATCCAAATTTATTGTAGTTAACGTTAATCATCATTGTACCAACTTAAAAGCTCTGGTAATGGCGCATTTTCTTTCGATCTCTCATACAGAATTTCAACATTCGATATTTCGACCTGATACCTAAACACCTTTTTTATAACCAGTAAATGTTCTCTGCTGTGATTTTTCAGGAAACAACTTCTAAAACATGACTTAAATTAGTATGATTATTTTCTTACTTGAGTTTTAGATTGCATGAATCTCTGATTGCGTGATTAGTGAACAAATATTATAACAATCTACCTAATGAGTTACAAAATATTCTTACAAAGCAAGTAGCATCTCCTACTGTAATTTGAGTGCTTTGGCACGGACTAGATAATAAAAAATTTAGTGGAAATTTTAATTTTGCAAAACTTATACCATCATCGAGGTATAAAGATATGTACGTTTGTTCTCCCTTTATAACCGCGTAGAGGAATGTCTATAAAAATTGCTTATTTGTTGTCACCTTATAAAAACGTCGTCTTAACGTCAAATTGTCCGATCTATAAGTCCTCTTAAGTACTAATCACAAGCAGTACACAACAAGGAGTCATAACACTCTGTTGATGAAATGTCTTCTCATAAGTTTTTCCTTCTCTTTGTGAGAAAATCTTTGCAAACAAACCAGCCTGATAACATACATTTCCGACTTGATTGAGCCTTTTATTCTTGAAACGTCATTAGTGTCTACGTTCGATTCTCGTGACATGCATCAACTCTTTATCGATGATCTTCCATTCTCTTAATTATTCGTTAGAAATTGTCTCTTTGAAATTGTTAGAAAAGTTTATTTATTAAATAATTACGTTAGATTTAAACATTTAATTCTATGCAAGTAATAGAACATTACAAAATTATAACTAAATCGCACTAGAGATTGTGATTATATTGCATATATACAAATTTCAGAATTTAGTTTTTTTCTAATCCTGTATCAAGACTCCTAATATTTCCGAAAAATCTTCTTGTTTTTACGA
The DNA here is from genome assembly GCA_022817665.1 of Axea sp. ZL-2020. Classification (NCBI taxonomy): domain Eukaryota; kingdom Metazoa; phylum Arthropoda; class Insecta; order Hymenoptera; family Scelionidae; genus Axea; species Axea sp. ZL-2020. The sequence continues at coordinate 11,698 of JABFOX010000593.1, forward strand.
ATGGCACGTTTATTGTTCCGCAGATGATGTTTAATATTTTTCGTGATCTGAACATTCTTGTTGATATGATTTTCTTGAAAATCCAATGATATGGATTTTCGAAATTGTATGTACCATAGAACTATTTTTAAAAGAAAAAATTTCGACATCATAAACTAACTTCAACTTTATCGGTTGTCAAATATAACAAGAGTTGATATGAACCTGGTCGATCGTGACATAACTTTAAATAATTGGGACAGGCAGCATTGACTTCAGAATTGACAATATTAAATAATACTAATAATCAAATAAAATATTGTTTTTCTGGATGATTTGAGCTACAAGAGAATCACTTACAAAAATCTATAAAAATAACTCATAAAGAAAATCACTTTAAAACTTCGTATTGAAGCAAGACAATAATACATTTAAACTGCTCGGAATCCGTTCGTCGTTGACTTTTTGATGCTATTGACAGTGTCCTTAGCTTTGACTTCACATAACCAATCATCTCCAAGTGAAATATAGTCACCTGATCTTAATCTGATGTTCTGGAATCCATTTTCATCCATATCCCATGACGATTAAATCCATTGTCTCTCAACCAAACACCTCAAACTTTGAACTTTAAGAGATCAGCGTCATTAAAATTCGTCGCCACAAATGCACTTCCACTCGATATTGTAATTTTAGTCAAATTTAGTTGCACTTTCTCCGTTTTATTTCTCTTTTTAGAAATGTTTCAAAAAGTAAACTTTTTCGTGATACCATAAATTTTTTAGTTGAATCCAACAATTCGTCGTAATTTCTGCATTTCGCTGCTGTTATTTTTATCAACTATATTTACAACAGAAAATGCGCTGGCGGTATCATTAGTGACTGTTGCTCGGCTTTCTTCTTTTAGCAACCGTTGTGTTAACCTCTGCATAGTTAACATATTTTCAGCTTCTGACTTGTTATCCCACGAAGTACAAGTAACGCTGTACTCGACTGACAAACTCCCCAATATTTTTACCATTATTGTAATATCCAATCCAATCTCACCAAAATCACTAAATTGACATGGCATGTTCCCAATATATGTAAAATGTCCCGTAACAGTATCGTTCAGTGCAATGCAATAATCGTAGAATCATTAGCATCAGTTTGTTTGACGCACTGTTTTCTTCATACAAAGTTGATAATTTTATTCACTTCGCATTCGCAATGCCGAATGCAATTAGTGTTTCTAACCGATAAAATTAAAAGTATGGCTTTTGAATTTCATTTTTTCCTGCAGTAGCAGCTTCATTTAGCTACGGTTCATTATCACTGGCGTTACATTACGCGAATCAATTGAAAGATCGGTCCTACACAAAATATTCAACTGTTGCAAAAACTTTTAAATGAAATTCAACAATTTTTTCATTATAATATGTATATATATGAATCTCTTAATACACACATATGTTACATATGTAACAACCCATAACCTGTTAAAAATTTACGACGGATGATATGTTGTGTAAAGTTCACATTGAAGAGTTCGAAACAAAAGAAAACAAGCTAGATTACGACCTAACTAAATGTGTTACGATTTTGAATAACTGCAAATAAAACAATGGTCCTTCTGTAAATACAAATCCCGGCATTCAAATGTACCAAACATCGACGGTTCAGGCGGCTGTGCGTAAATAACAAAACTAATGTGGGTAAGTGAGCGTGGGAGCTGAACTGTAACATCATCTGTCAATGTTTGTACGGACTGGGCCCTTCCAAAATTTTGCACGCGATATGAAATAAACAAAACAGAGATAATACATGCACACACTATTTTCATCAAACAAAAAGTAGCCAAATAACCTTGAAATGATCTCGAACATTCTAACTGGTCCATTTCAATTACTCGTATCATATAATAAGTGTCCCTATATCAAATCAAAAGTTTCAGAGAAACGGTTAGACGGAACTCACGTCGGCTCCTTTTAATTCATTATAAGAATATGGCAATCAGTCTGACAGTCGTCTGCGACGCGAGTATAATTCGGAATCTTTCCATACTGTTTGTCAAGCCTCTTGCCATATTAGTACTGCTGCCAGACTATTTTCATATTCATCATACCGAGCAGGATACGAATAACATTTTCAAATACAAATAATAGTTTCTGCATAATAAATATTATGCAGAAGAAAAATGAAGGCATGAAACATTTCAATTTTATTATGCTTTTTTTATTTACGATTATATTCGTATAGAATCTTACAATATATATATGGAGTATTCGTATTTAACGGTGTGAAATATTCCAGTTAAATTATATGAATACATTTTTTAATGTTATTGTACTATTTAATGCATTTGTACAACTATACTAGAACTCCAGTACAACATTTTATACTTCGTTATAATTATTTAATTAAATGACATGCTTGTATAAATTTTTCAACTTTATAATCATTTAGTCATTTCACTCCACGGAGGAACTTTTAGACGAACTAGACCGATTTTCAACGCCTGTGTTATGTTTACCGGTTAAATCTTAAAATAAGAATAATTCACATAATCAAATAAAAGAATGATTAGATACAAATATATTATTTATATATATTTGTATAAGAACATATTTTATTGCTTTAAAATAATAGTTCAGGTCTGTACATACAATACGTAATGCTTTATGATTATTTTAAGGGATATTGAAAGAAATAAAATAATTTAATTTTACTTAATAATGTCACAGTTATTATTGCTTATATAGAAGAGCATTAATCATCTACTTCAAGAAAAAGTACATACAAAAAACTCAATTTAATTTAAATTATAATTACACTCATAAAAATTTTATAATAAAACTTTCATTTAAGAATGCTTTTTTTTATTTTCAGCTAAAGAAGAACAGTTAAACGAATCGTGCAATCCATTTCTTTAATAAGTATTACTGCAAGCAGGAGAATATGCTTCTATCGAAGGTAAGTTTTATTAAAAATAAAATGTTTTGCTATCTAAAATTGATCCTGCTATAATGATATTATTATTATCATAATTATTGTTATAATTGTTGCTGTTGTTGTTTTTGTTGTTATCCAAGTTTGGTTATAAATAATAACGCATATAAATAACATAATATAAATAATAATAGCAGGTGATACTGAGTTTTAGAAATAATATTATCATAACAAATGTTACGGCGTTTTTGTAAACCAGACTGTATGGGTAATGAAAAATCGCAAATGCGAATTAAATAAACTCATGAATTCCGCTTGTAAATACTATGAAAGCATCATTTTCGTATAACAATCCAAAGGTAATAAAATGTACATAACAGCACATTTTCAATTCCAAGCTCAAATTTGAGCACCCTTCTGATTCAAAATGAACATTTGTAATTAAATATTCCACCAAAAAATGGAATTACACAGAAACTCAAGTACACGAATGTTGTACAACACAGAACAAATATATTTCATAACGCTTTAAATTAAAGTGCAAGCCTTGCATTCAGATTGATTTCGAGCTCGAGTTGTAATTTGCATCTTTTAAAGAACACAACCATAAAAAGTAATTAATAAGAAAAATTTAATAATAAAAACAATGAAAAAATATTTAATTGGTTAAAGTTTGTGCATATTTTCATTGATTGCGCATTAAAAACTTTGGATGTAATATTTATTATAGTTAAAATTATCTTATAAAAGGAGAGAAACATCTTATGGTTGCAGTAAAAAAATACTGCAAAAGTAACCAAAGTTTTATTTAAACAAACTCAACTTTTTATTAGTTCAGTATTAAATGCCCCCCGCCCCGCGTGTATGTAATGAAAGTGTAACAAGTAAATAAAAATAAACTAAACATCATTTAAACATTAGCTATGAAACTTAAATTATGCTTTACATTATATATTTTTTTGTTAAACCGTAATAATATTAAGAAATTCAAATTTAAAATCAATAATATAATTATGATCATAAATGATTTAAATTGCTTGTAATAACATTTAAACTGTATGGCAATTGCATTTATAATTCTTCTTCTAATTTTAATATATTCTACAGATACCAGTACTGAGAGAATTTATGACTGATTTGTATTTTTCGTTTTCATTTTTGTTCTTTCTTTTGCACGAACGTTACTCGTTCTTGCCACAGAATACGGGATATAATTAGTTTCATGTATTGTAATAAAATTGATATTTATAAATTTGAATC
>JABFOX010000594.1:0-15863 GCA_022817665.1 Axea sp. ZL-2020
AATTATATAATTTGTATTATTTAAATAAATTAATAATGTTTTTTTTTTTTTTATTTAGTGAAAATGTAAACTTTTATGTATTTTTAAATAGTTTTGCCTATTCCAAAAAAATCTCTGAATCAAAACTGTCACGCTTTATATATTTCTTGTATATTTTAATTTAAAAAATAAATAATAATTTATTATGATAAAAGTTTTAAAATTAGTAATTCAATATATTGCAATATATAGTTTTTTTAAAATAATTTTATATATTTATATATTTTATATTATTTTTTATAATTGTATAATATTAAGTAATGTATTTTAATGAAATTATTTCAGACATACGGGGCAGAAGAAGATAGATTGCTTAATATTTCAGGAGAAAATTTATGCAATGTGCTTTCTGGTAGAAGATTTGTCGGTTGGTATAATGGTGTTCCATCAGATCGAGATTACAAAATCAATTTAAATGTAGAAGATGCGGTAATTGTAGGTCAGGGAAACGTAGCAATGGATATTGCTAGAATATTGTTAACTCCTGTTGATAAATTAAAAGTAAATATCATTGTTTTTTAATTTCGATAAAATTAAATGCGTTTAAATAATAATTACAACTTTATCGTTTTAAATTTTGTTAGACAACAGATATAACATCGTATGCTTTAGAGCAATTATCCAGAAGTAAAGTACGTAAAGTTTGGCTTGTGGGACGAAGAGGTCCTTTACAAGCTGCTTTTACAATAGCCGAATTACGAGAATTGATTAAATTAGAAGGTTGTACTACTTACTGGCGTGGAGATGATTTTGCTGGAATTAAAGACATCGTTCCAAGTTTAGCTAGACCAAGAAAAAGGCTAACGGAACTTATGTTACAGTCATTAAAAGAATGTGAAATTCAAGAAAATTTTCAGAAGAAATCATTTAATCCTATATTTTTAAGAGGTCCTCTTGAATTTTTAGGAGAAGATTCAGTAAATGGAGTAAAATTTTCCATTAATACATTAGAAGGCGAAGATTTATTAAAACAGACTGCAAAAATGACTGATAAAGTAGAAGAAATTCCTTGCGGTCTAGCTTTACGTAGTATTGGTTATAAATCTGTATCTATAGATGACAGTGTTCCATTTGATATAAAAAATGGACGAGTAATGAATAAAGCAGGTAAAGTGGATGATCAAATTTATTGCGCTGGTTGGGTTGCAACTGGTCCAGTCGGTGTTATCCTTTCCACAATGACAAATGCATTTCAAGTGGGTGCTCTAGTACAAAATGATTTAAAATACTGTGAACATAAACCTGGTAAAGAAGGACTTATTAATATTTTACGAGCAAAAGGTGTAAATTTAGTTACGTATGAAAACTGGAAGAAAATTGATTTAGAGGAATGTGAGAGAGGTAAAAAGTTAAATAAATGCAGAGAAAAAATTGTTGATATCACAGAGATGTTAAATATTGCTTTAAGTTAATTTTATACAAAATTACAAATAATAATGTTAATAAACTTAAATTGAAGTAAATTGAATGTAAGTTTGAACAATATCTACTGTTAAGTTGTGTAATTCATTTGTATTCTAAATTATATATAATTTTTTTTATGTTTTACATTAATGATATAATTTTAAATAAAACATATTATATAAACTTGAAGTTTTCTTTATATTTCCATTGCGATTTATTCCGAGGTTATCAAATTGTAACTCATAAGTATTTTATATAATGGAAGTGTGTGCTAGTGATGGCACAGCTGAACATTGATCGCTAAACGTAAACGTATTTTATATAAGATAGAAATTAATATATTAACGTCGTTCTAAATTTATTAAATTATTTAAGCTGTAAATAAATAACAAATTATATACGTTTATCTATTTATTCATAGATTTATTAAAAATTAATAGGAGAAGTTAATTAACAAGACAAGTACAAATTATTTAAATGTTTATAAAACATGTCTCTTTAATACAGCACTATTATGATACAAATGGAATGTATAAATGGCATTTTAAAAGTATAGTGTACAAATGCGACCAAAAATGGAATGTTTAAAATGGACAAGCGACAGATAACTCAAGTCAAATAACTATTGGTTTTTCCCATCATATTCTAAAATATTGACCAACAGTTTTTCGTGACGGATAACTTGTGACTTTATTCACAAGAATCAGTTTTTAAAATACAAAAATCCTAAATTTGTTGCTAATAAATTATCAAGTGCTTATATAAAGGCCAATAGTTTTTAAACTTATTCCTGTTTTCTGTCATTAATACATCAATGGTTATTGCACATGTATAATGCTGGCATCGTGTAAGATAAAAACAGGTAAGCTTTTTTATATAATTAACTGGTTTTGTTTTTAGATCATTTCACCAACTTGTGAATTCTAACCAGAATATATATAATAGAAGCGTTATAATTTATAATAGAAGCGCATCAGTGCGAAAAACAAATAATAAACAATGTGATAAAACTTTGTTCTTCTTTTGTATTACACAACTTCTTATCACTCTTCACATGTAAAGCTTCTTTGATTATTTAATGGAATATTAACAATGTCATAATTGAGAGTTTCACTTATGTGTGTTACCTAAAAACAATAGATTTTATCAATATTTCATTGAATGTTTACTTTGTTTTATAACGTAGATCATTTTAAGCGAATCTGACATCTTTTTAAATTAATCTATATAATATTGTTTTTTTAAGTGTTCAAGAAAAATATAATGTTATATTAGCTTGCAACAGTTTAATAAAACGAATAAACAAATTAAAATATATTTTAAAATATCTAAGATGTAAAAATATTTTGTTCTGTTAGGTAATATTAGAATATGATTAATTATTTCTGAAAATAATTTGATAATGTATAAATGTAATAAAATTTAATTTAAAATATAAAAAAAATTAAAGAATTTATGTTTAAAAAGTAATTCATAACAATAAAATACTAGTTTATAAAACTAATTTTACAGATTAATACCTTTGAGGTTGCTTGAAACCATTAATGTTTTAAAGATTATTTTTTGCATAATCAAAGTATCCAACTGGAAGCTAAAATAACATTTATACATTTAAAAATGCATTTAAATTGAAATAAAACAAATTTTACCGCAAAGTATTTTAAAAAAACTTATTTTTATTATTTGTGTATTATTTACAACTCACCTTTCATGTTGATTTTTTAGAGACCACTTCGTTCAGAAGGTTTCACTTCTCCACTTTTGGATATATTCGATTCAGATAAAGATTCTCGAACATCACCACCTAATTGTCTATCCGAATGAGATACATTAGTTCCATAATCAACTTCTTGAGAATGACTATGTCCTTCTGGATCAGGCAACTCCAAGGAATCTGAAGAAATGCGTCTACTGTTATTATGTCTCTCAATAGAATCCAATTGCGATTCCTTTGGATCTCGTACATTGTTCAACGAATCTGAACTTAAAGATGGATAATCTAAAGTTGTTTTTAACTCTAACGAGTCAGAGCTTCTGCACATCAGATTGTATTTTTGATTTGTATTGTCCTCCAATTCTAGTGAATCCGTACTAGTTTCCATAATATTGCCTTCTGCAGAAGGTCGAGGAATTTCCACTTCTACAGGTACCACAGAAGTTATTGCCTTCTCCATTTCTTCCATTTGAGAAATATCTTCTTGAGTATCATCTTGTCTTTCAAGCTTTTCCACATTGGCTTGAGCGATTCGTATAATTTCTTCAATCTCCTTAACTCTCTTCTCATAGTCATCTGAACCAGAGGTACTTGGATTTACTGACGCTGCTGCACTAGTAGACTCCATTTTAGCGCGCATCATTTCTAATTTGTATCTGTTTTCAGGACTCTCGTGATCCAATAATTCTTGTTCTTCTCTAGCTCGTAATTCAATCATATGAGCTTCTTTGCAAGCCTTTTCCAGTCCTTCAAAATCTTTGAGTGACGACAAAGATACATCATCTCCATGTCCAGATTTACTTAAATATCTTCGAGGAAAACTTCCATTACCACTTGATGAATCCTGAGAACCGCCATGTTTTTTTGAAGAATTTTCCATAGCAATGGCAGTTTCTAAATGTTCAAATTCCTGAAGCGAACTCAATGAAACGTTGTCATGATCAGTGGGTTTAATAAAGTATTTTTTTGTTAATGTTTCATAATCTGGAGTACTTCCAAAACTACCACGCATGCTTCCAACACTTCCGATTGATTCTTTGTGACTACCAAGACTACCGAATCTGCTGCTTCCTGCTTCAAAATCTGTTATTTCTTCTTCTTTAATATCCTCTAAAGGACCCCTATCATATTCTACTTCATACATTCGTGCATCACTATGAAATTGCATTTCTATCCACTTCTTGTTGCCATCGTATTGTTCCTCATCTGAATAAGACTGTGAGTATTGATCTTCATGTGAAGCCTGTGGTGGACTTTCTTCTGATTCTAATTCAAATAATTCATTATTGTTTGACCTCTGACCAACAGATTCTTGCATAGCTTCTTCTTCTTTACGAGTTTCTGTCAACAATTTTTCTACCTCTCTGTCATAATTCTTACCACTAGAATATGAAGTTGCTTCAATTCTTATGCTTTTACCTTCAGCATCACATTCTTCTGCTTCTTTACCAACTTCTTCAATTACTACGAAATCATCTATAATATCTGGTTTATCTACTAATTCGAAAGAGTCACTATCTGGCGAATGCCTATCTTTTTCTTTATCTACTATAGTGTCTGCTGAAATACCAGATGCAGAAGACGTAGACATGCTAGCTTGTTGAAGTAACGAACCTGATGGTGTAAAAGTATTATCAAAAGCTTCGTCTTCTAAATTGGACATACTCTGTTTACGTTCATAAGTACTTGATTCTAACGTTGGACTTTGTCGACCTGATCTTTGAGTAAATGTTGCTGAAAAATATTCGCTTGTTTCTTCCACAAATTTCTCCTGTGATAATTTTGGATCTGATATTTTTTCAAAAGTTTCTAATTGTTCTAAAGGTTTTGACGTTTCAAGTGATTTTTCATTAGGCGAAGAACTCTGTACCACTGCAGATTTATATTCATAAGATTCTACATCTTCACTTACATCTTGTTCTTCCAATGTTGTATCATCACTTATTTGTTGGAATATCATTTCTGACGATCTTTTCATACGACAAGGTACTTCTGTCTCATTTATTTCGTAAACACCTTCCTCTTCAGTTTCCACTTTATATTCTTCAACTTCATCATTATCTAAACTAAATTCTGGATTTTCAACCAGATCTTTTTCTGCTTCAGCATCAGAAGCTACTAACGTTTCAGACAATTCGCTTGTGCTATCAATACTTCCTAAATGACCTGAGCTTAAAGAATTTAACGATTTCATTGACTCCCTGGAACTTAAAGAAGACACAGCTGTGTGGTAATCTTGAGACGTTGCACGAGTATCAGACGAATGTTCAACAGACATCAACGCAGTTTCATATTCTGAAAATGTTCCAGATGGAACTGTGGATTGCAGGGCTTCAATATCCGAAGAGCTTGGTCTACTACCACTTCCAATTTCATATTCACATGATTGATATTGACTGCTTTCTCCTGAACTCGAACCAATATCAGCTTCACTTTCAGACTGAAGTTTTCTAGATTTAAGTGGCTTATGTCTTCTTCTAGGAGCTGGTTGTGGCGTTAATAGTGTAAAATTATCATCTTTAGTTTCGGCATCAGAGCCTGAACGACTTGCTGGTAAAGGCGAGTCTTCGTCTCTCAATTCTTCAAGGACGGTTATGCGGGGTTCAGTATCGGCAGTTGTAGTTAGTATTTCAGTGATTTCTTCTGATGATTTTACTTTCAATGTTTCATCAGTTACATTAACCTCAGTTTCTGTAACATCTTTTGTCTCTTTAAGAGAATCTTGTTTGCGTGGTTTAGCCACTGGCGAACCCGATGCTACAGAGTCACGATCTGTTTCATGCTCTATTGAAGGAGCTTTGTATAAAAATGGTAGTTCATTAGGAATAGGTTCTGGCTGCAATTTAAACTGAAATTCTGATGGAGAATCTTTAATTTGGAAAACTGTTTCACTGTTTTCACTAAGTTCTTCTATTAAATCTTGTTTAGCTGCCTCCAAGGATTCTTTGACTTCTGCAATTTCCTTTTTAACGACTTGATCCAAAACCGTTATAGCATATTTTGCACTTAAATCGACATTTTGTAAATTTTCTGTTGTAAGTTTGAAGGCACTGACATCAGATTGGCCAATTTTTTCACGCTTGTCTAATTTGTCACCGAGTCTTTTATGATCGTCAAGTTTAATTTTAGTAGAATGAGATTCTTCCCATTTCTTTATTTTTGTATCTAATTTTTGTTCGGGAACTTTTCCACTATCGTCAACAGTATCGGGTTGAGCTTGATCTAATTTCTGAGATTTTATTAGTTTATTTTGAGATTCTGGAGTATCTTTCTTCGGACTCTTATCTGTTTCCACGAAAGTATCTTTAACGGAAGACTCTAATTTCTGTTCTACATCATCATCATCAACAATAATAATTGCATCAAAACTATCAGGCTGACTTTGAGTATCAGATTTTATTATATCTATTGACTCTTCGTCTGATTTTTCTTCTTCACTTTGAGTCAATTGATCATCGCCAAGTTTAGGAAAATCGTCTAACCTATCTTCTTTCGTTGGAGTTTTCGCTTCATATTCTCTTTGTAACGTATCAACCAACTCTTGGCAACTTATATCTAATTTATTTTCTATTAATTCTTTCTCTAAATCTTGTTCGCTTACTGGAATAACTGTGAACTTACTTTTAATAATAGTTGTCGAAGGTTTTTGATCGGTAACGGTACCGTCATCATGAGATTCTGCAGATTGCTTCAAATCTTCACTTAAAGTTTCTTGAAATCTAGTATATTCTTTTTTATCCTCTTTAAACTCATCCTGTGATAAACTAGACTGATATTCTTCAAGTTCCTTGTTAAAAGCTTGAGACGGTTGAAGTGTTTCAGAAATTTCAATTTTTTCATCTCCGATCATCCAGTCAACAGGCTTTATTTCAAGTTCCTTAACTTTCAAACGTGGGGATATCATTGGTGGACTTTCTATTTCGAAGCTATCCCCTTTCCTACCTCTTGCAGAACTAATAGACGCACGTTGCTCGCGTGTTAACGAGTAATCAAGATTTGTATCTTCAGAAACTGTACTAGGACTAATAGTTATATCGCGATCAACATACATTTTTTCAAAAGAATCAACAGTTGTGCTTTCATGAAAAGATGTGTGACCACTATCTTTAGCTTCTTGACTTCGGCTAACACCGAAATCCTGAGATACTCTTTCAGATATCTTAATATCGTCTATTTCCAGCGACGGAACATCCATAGAGTCTTCCCTGGAATGAATTTCCGGCTCAAGAATTTCAAGTACTTTAGCCCCGGAAAGTTCCGAATATTCTTTTGGAACAAATTTATCGAAAATTTCATGCTCTGTCTCGGGATAACAACTATGACTACTAACATGTGTAGTTATTTTATCAGATAACTCAGACTTCAGTGATTTCGAAACACCTTCAGCATCGATTGACGTTACATCAGTATCTTCTATTTCAACTTGCTCAGAAATGCTGCTCGGACTCATTGTAATATCTCTGTCCTGAAGCTTGGCTTGAGATGAAGATAAAATGTAACTATCATCTTTATCACGAATCAACGATTCATCATCTTTTGTTATATCTTCGCTAAAACTTGCGCTATCTCTAGTAGAATCTTTTTCTAAGATAGGTTCTTTTTTAAAGGAAAGAACGTTAGTATCTTTTTGCATTATATTTTCGAATTTTCTAGTTAAATCATCAGCTAATTTATCATCTAAACTTTCCGAATCCACAGTTTCATCTATCTGTTCTAATAATTCTTGACTACAAACTTTTCTTAATTCATCAATAGATTTATTTTGAATTTCGGTTTCAATAGATTGTAAAATGGTCTCTGCTATATTACGAGCTTGAGATTCTTCAACAAGAAGCTTTTGTTCTTCTTCCACGAATTCATCAATTGAACTTTGTATTGATGAATTATCTTTCCAATCAAGACCTTTATCAGGAATTAATGTTTGTGGACGAGTTTTCAAATTAATTTTGGAATTAAATGATCCGGAACTTTCTTCATGAGATTCTTCTTGTACACTTTTTTCTTTTATAAATCCAGACATATCATTATCATCAGTAAATATTTTCTTCGGATCTATTACATCATCTTTCATCGGTGATAAATCTTTTTCAAGTATCAAAGATACGTCAACAGTTTTTTCTTTAATTCGACTTGAATCTGATTCTTCGATAATTATTTTTTCTTTATCTTCTTGCAATTTGGTTTTCTGATTTTCTTTACTCTGTATACTTACACCTGAAGCTTTCGCATCAATCGTTTGCTTATCATCTCTTATATTTACTTCTGTACGTTGAGTTGTAATTGTATCTAATTCCTTAATTTGTTTTTCTGTTTCTTGTATAATTTCTTCAGGCGAATGTTTAGTAACCGAAGTTATTTGAGTTTCCTTTTTAGCTACATGTTCTTTTTCTTCATGAAGAACCATTTTATCAGTCCCTTTTAATATTTCTGATGATTTTATTTCTTTCGTTTCATGTGTCATCAACTCTGTTTTATCAACTTTAGAAACTACATTAGCAGCTTTCTCATCTAACATTTTTAATTCTTCAAAAACTTTTTGATTTTTTTCAAAACTAGGAGTAAAACCAAATGTATCGCTTTTCATTGACTGTTCTTGGAACTTTTCTGATTTCACTTCTTCTGTTTTCTTATTAACTGAAGTTTTACTAGGTCCTTTATCAGGAATTCGTTTTGGAATACGAGATTCAAATTCTGACTTCAGACCTTGTTCAGATTTTGTATCCGGTTTTTTTCCTACCTGGTCATCATCACCTTCTTTTGTTTTGTGTTTTTTATCTTTTTCCGCCATAGATGTAGAAATAGGTATTCGTGATTCAAATTCTTTCTTTAAAGTTTTTGACAAATCAGACTTCTGTGCTTGAGGATGTTCGAATTTTATTTGAGACATTCGTTTCTCTTCAATTTTCGTTGTAAATATACGTTCTATTTCTCTTTCTGCCTGCGTTTTTAAAGCTTCCAATTCTTCATCATTTTTCGATTCAATTTCTTCTGAAAATACTCTTTCTTCTTTAATTTCATATTGTTTCTCTTCTTTTTTCAGTTTACCTACTACTTCTTTAATTTCATGTTGATTCTCTTCTTTTTTCAATTTATCTGTTTCTTTGTTAACTTCTTTCAACATTTCTTGTTGCTGAACTTCTTTTACTGATTCTTTATCAGCTTTACTTTCTTTTTCAGGTTGGATATCCTTTTCTACTTTTATTTCCATTTGTTTTATTGTCTGTTTCACAGCTTCAATTTCTTTTTCTATTTTTTTAAATTCCTTTTTCATTTCAGTATTTTCTATCTCACTTGGCTTAATTTCTTCCTGTTCATCTTTTGTTGTTCGTTCTACATCTTTCATCACGTCTTCTATCAATTTCTTGTCTGATGATACGTCTAGCTTCTTAATATCTTTCAATTTATCTTTTTCAAACTGATTAATTTCTTTCGCCGTATCTTGACCTATTTGTTGAACTGCCATAATTTCTTTCGTAACTACTTTTTCCAATAATTTATCGTCTTTCATTACTATTTCACCTTTTGTAATTTCTTTGAGAGTTTCATTAGATTTTTCTTTTTCTGTTAGTAAAATATCTTTTGTCGTAATTTTATCTAAACTTTTACTAGTTTCGACTGCTTCTTTATCAGGTTGTTTGATTTCCTTCTGTATATCATTTGCTGTCTGTTCAACTGTTTTTGTAACTTGTTTTTCAATTGATTCCATTTCTTTCTCTATTTTTTTCTCCTGAATTTCATCTTTCCAAGATGAAATCTCTTCTTTCGTTACCTGCTTCTCAAATGATTTAAGTAAATCTGTATCTTTAATTATGAGTTGTTCCTCTGTTTTAATTTTATCACTAGGTGAAATTAGTTCTACTTCTTCTGCACTTTTACTCATGCCTTCAACAATTGATGATTTTTTCGGTAATTGTTTAATAGTTGATAATTCCTTTTGAATTTGTTCCTCGAAATAATGTGCTTTCTCTGCAACAGAACATTCTGATATATCTGGTATATTAGAATCTTCAACAATTTCCGATTTAATTTCGCCGGAAATAGCTTCAGTCTCATCTTCTGAAATAACATTTTGTAAATAATCACTGTCACTTTCGTTATAAGTGAGTTGTGATGTTCTTGAGACTTCAGATTCCGAACGCTGATAGCTATCTCTCTTCCGCGCAATATCTTCCCAAAATTTACGTTTTTCAGAATAAGTTTGATTTTCTAGACTAGGTGATGTATCGTCTTGACCACTTACTTTAGTAAGATAACTAGCATCTACGGATTCTAAGGAACAAGCCGCTTTTTGTGCAAGGGATTCGTGAATTGTAGCGGCATCTAGAACAACCAAGAAATAGTATTCCCACATTACTTTTTTATTAATACAACAAATCAATACAGATATCTGTACACATGGTTCGAACGTTGACATTACTTTATATATTAATAAGAGACGGTGAGAATAACATCTAAATTTAATAAATAAATCTCATAAACATTTTTACACAACAATAACATCAACAACAATAAATAATTCTTTCTGAGAAAACGTTCATATAACGGTTATTTTTAAATATTTTGTATATGTATATCTATATTTAAATAAATAAATATATTTTCATATGTGTTAAAATCTTATAAGATGGAAACGTTATATTGATTAAAATCCCATATTGTTGTCTATGATAATGTTGAGAGCGGCAGTTTTGTCTGCAAGCAACAGCATAAGAATATAATTAAATAATTTTACATTTAATGATACTTCATATATCATTACAACATTTAAATTTTATATTCAGCAACTAATTTAAAATTTTTAATTCTTTCCAAAATAAATATATTATAAAAATATATCTTTTTTTTTCTTTACAAAACTAAGTTTTCAGGATTTTTAATCGTTAAATTTTGATTATGCATACTTTAGTAATACATTGTATTTGTAATTATAAATATTATTACAATTTTAACTAATACAATTTGTAACCGCATGAATTTTATTAATTTATAAACGATAAAATCACAAAATACAACATGCTTCAAAGCTTACAAAGATTGGTGCAAAAAGAAAACACGATTTTCACAAATATCCGCACATTACACAAACTAATCTGTTGGAACTTTCAACCGATGAATGCTTTGTTTGAATATCAGGAAACATGACCAGACTGAGACAAATTCAATTTATTCCAAATCTTCAATGTCGGTATGCCCTTCACTAACGCCATCATCTCCTGCTTCCCGTACACTAAGTAGATTGCTCTCCATTTTGCTGATATTCTTCATAACAATTTGCGATGTAGCCAAAATGTCCAATTCTTCTAACGCATCTTGTCCGCACGCTCCATCTTGCATTTCATCGTCATCAGATGCTTCCATTTCTTCGCTATCTGTAGTTGGCATAACTACAATATCGGGAGTAGTTGCTTTCTGTACCACAATTGGTTGACATTCTGTCACTGACATCCTATTTCTCACCTCGATTGAGAACGGACCATCACCTTCCTTCGTTGTAATGGTTTCACCGTTAAAATCGCATAGAATATCAGAACGTGGTTGTACATAAATTGGCTGTTCTTCATCTTCATCATTGGACCAGTAATCCTCAACATCTGTTTCAGCTTGATTTTTACTTTCAACGACTTTGAGATTGAACAAGTTCACAACTTTTTTATCTCCTTCGTTACCTTCATTATCACTGCCATAAATTTCATCTACATCCGTCAAATTTTCTGTGTAACTGCCTCTTCTACTGCGATTGTACGTTTCCTCTGCATTCAAATTGAGCCTACACGACTGATCACTGCCATCAGCTGTTATAGATATAATAGGATTCGACCGAACGTTGTTGATTTGCGTGAGTTCACCCTCAGAATCCGTATCAGAAAAATGCAGAGAAGTATTGTTCATTAGAGCATTTAACCTTCGCCTAGTGGATCTGGCTTTTCGTTTAGTCTTGGTGCCGGTTGAACCATCGTCGGCTTTTGTTTTTGCAGTTTGCTTCTGACCAGAGCCTACTTGACAATGGATCTGCTTCAATTTATCCAGGTCGTTTCCAGACTTGATAACCATGGCGGAATCCATTTTAAATCGCGTTTAACTGTATCGCGTGAAAACAAAAATCAAGTATCAGAAAAAGTTTTGCGGACGAGACGAGGGTTGATGAAAATGTATGACGATGAATGAAGCAAATGGTTGGAATGTTAAAAGGGTTTAGTAGTAACAATAAAAGCGCGGTTAGAGGTTACGTGTTCTTCTGGTTTTCTGTTCAACTCACATTTCCTTTATATCGAGTAATTTCAGAAGAGAGAGTTCGTGACCA
This sequence comes from Axea sp. ZL-2020, assembly GCA_022817665.1. Lineage (NCBI taxonomy): Eukaryota > Metazoa > Arthropoda > Insecta > Hymenoptera > Scelionidae > Axea > Axea sp. ZL-2020. The sequence goes on from JABFOX010000594.1 coordinate 12,459, forward strand.
CAAGAATCATAGCAGTGCTTCGACGAAAAGTTCGTGACTAACTACGAAGTCTGGCGTGGCCCTGCGACAATTTGTTGATATCGTTAAGCATAATTGAATTATAGAAGCCTTACGTCGTCTCAAGTCGTAAGGTGATTAACGTTCCTCCTTAAATACAGATAGTAGCAATATGTTTTCGAATTTTCCTTGAACCATTCAGAGGAATTATTTCCTAATTGCTATCTGAATGTGTATTTTCACTTTTACAGTTAATTTTCTTTTAAATCGCAAAGATAATAAACATTTGATTATTTTTCAAATCTCGTTTCATTTTGCACCGTGCTTTGTAACTAATCATTATATAAATTTAGATATTACATACCTAGGTGTTCCTTTTGCAATGTATCCGCTATGAATTTCTTCTCTGACGGTGATGTAGATTTTGGTTCATCATATTTTTCCTCGTTTTCTTCCTTCCGCTTAGATTTAAGAAGATCCATCTTCTGACTCACTATGTTCGAATCTTCGACATCTATACAATTTCAGCAATATTTGAATATGTGATAAACTATTAAAAACCAACTATTGCAAATAGAAATATCGGTAGTAATTTATTATCATATCTATATTCCCTAGTCTTTTGTACTGTGTATAAAATGCAATAACTCTTCCTCACATTTTGCAACAATAATGATTACAGTTTTGTAACAAAAGACAACTGCGCCGATCTTACCAACATTATCACTTTAAAATATAATTTGGTCACGTTAAGTATAACAAATTGAATATATTAGAAATATACGTATTTCACTTTTCTAATAAAACTTATGACTATAATTATATAAAAGTTATAGTCATCTTGTTAATTTAACTATTGTAATTAATTTAAATATTATATAATATAATTTTTTTTTATATTTTGTTTTTACTATTACTTTTATAACCACCACTAGTTTTTTATTATTTAAATCATTGATCCTTGATAATTTTTTACCTTCGGATTTGGATTGTCGACTGCATATGGCTTCTGCAAGTACACTATTCAATACACAAATCGGTTGTTGCGGTGGCTCGCCCTTAGTTACTTTAGGCTCCTTCATGAATAACATTCTTGCAACTGGATCAAGCAGTGGATCTTTAACTTTCACGTGGAAAGACAGCCTATTTTGTCGGAATGCCTTGAATGTAAATTTTAACTGAGAGCCAGATTTAGTCACAGGAACGAGATTTCCCGAAAATTCTATATATAAATCTTTTCCATCAAGAACCTAAAGGACACACAATCAGTAATTAATACAACATACAGGGTGTTAATTTTAAGTTAACAATTCAGAATATTTAGAGAAATAAGTATTGTATGAAAAAAAAATATTTGAAATAAACTTTTAAAATTTTCAAGGCCTTGCACTTGTCTGTTTAAAAGTTATTACTTCCCACCGCCTCTTGGCGAATGAGCAATTGAAATTTAACATGGAACATCCTATTTTTTTATTACAGATTCAGTTTACATGTTACAAAATATGTTGAAATCCCATTTGTAATTTTAAAATTGGTTGTTAGGAGGAAAGTAATTTTTAAAAAAGCAGGTGCCCTCCTTGAGACATTTTTTTGTATAATGCTTATGTTTAGAGATATTCTAAATTGTCATCTTAAAACGAGCATGCTATATTTAATTACGATTAACATGTAATCTTATTAAATTATTGGATTAAGAACATTATTTTATAATACGCTTAGAATGTTGAATATAAGCATTACAATCATCAAACATTCATGCTCAATTTATAAAGAAGTAAAGTAAGTGATTACTTACTTCTACATCTCGGCTCTTGACAATTTCTTTAAATTCTTCCTGTTTTTCTAAAGTATGAATGCCCTCTTTGCCATCAGTCATACATAAAATACGTAATGTTGCTTCAATGATATCCACTCTCTTCGAATATATAATAAAACTAAAAAATAATGAAATGCCATTACGTCACTAATCGCAACAAATTAAAATAATAAAACATGTTAACAATTATATTTGACACTATAATACATTGTGAAAACTATTTTACTAGCAGAAAAAAATGTGATTCATTCAGTATAGTCGCAGTTTACTTTACAAAACATATTTTAATAACAATTTTCAGTGAATAGCCAATATGATCTCTTAAAATGTATAAAATAGCTGTCTTATTGGAATTCACTCTTATATTTTAACCTACTTGGTAACAAATGGTACAAATAATGATTCTTTGTAGAGTTCAGTCGCCATTTTCGGCACCTCATGAATATTTCTGCAATCAATCAGCAAAAATCTAGCAGAAACAGTCGTCGTGAAAGATATTCTATCATTCATAAACGTTAGAGGTGTTGAACCAGTAACGTCTTCCCATTGAGCTTCACTTGTTCCTCCTAAAAAAACGATAAATAGACGTTCGTATATTATCAGTAAATATATTGTACCCATTATCGTGATGTAATAATTACAATGATATTAAATATAACAATCACTATATTTTTTTGAAAGTATATTTAAATAAGCAAATTTGATAAAAATGCTCGAAAGCAAATTCTAAGGAAAAACAAATAATAAGGTATGCAAATAATGAAAAAGTTTTATTGCATAAAATTAATTAAAACAATTTAGCTCATTTTCTGAATATTGAATTCGGATATTTCATATACAGCATTATTTTTGAATATAAACATTTTTAACTTATTTGTAAAAATTGAATAAAATGCTAGAAGGTAAATACATTTTTGTTTATTATTAATCAATCAATGATTTTAATTACACCGATTCTTTACATCTAAAGAATAACATACATTATTAGTAAAATTTTTTATATTTTATTTCAATTTAAAATCATTAAAACCAAGGGAACATTTACATTGAATCAATTTCGACAAAAATATTAAATCAAAATCGTAGAAGATTCAAAACAACTTTTAATCAACTTTTAAATATTCAGTTAAATCGGATTATATCAGTATTAATTTCCACTTGTAAATAATAACAATAAGATAATCAAAGGTAGAATAATCATTATTATTTAATTATGTTAACAATAGCACAACGACGACCAAAATTTAATCAAATTTATTTATTATAAACGTAACAAAAAATTATTCAATATTGTACTGAAAAAAAGTTAGTTTATAATACTTTGAAATTACTGAAAAAAAAGTTGTTTTATTACTTTGTCAAATTTGATTCAACATTTATTCATCATTAAAGGTCAATATTAATTCCATTTTTAGTCAACAATATTCAACATTTGATTATATACACTCTTTTAATTTTGAATTGTTTACTCTATATTTTTCTTTATTAATTTCCTATCAATACTGTATCAGTAATAAAAATAAACATTAATTGAATTAACTTTAATCCGATTTTCGAATTTAGATTAAACATTATTTCACTTTTCCGACCAT